>JAULBZ010001915.1:0-20201 GCA_032360805.1 Neoturris breviconis
ACGCGGTTAAAATCTATCCTATTATAGAAACGTGGAACTCGGGCTATTTTGTCCAGATTCTCTACGGAAGAAAAAGAAGAAAAAAAAAAAAAAACTGCCCAAATGAATAGCTTTCTTTTATACAGAAATCTAATAAAAGAAAGAAAATGTTTAAAATGATGTACACTGAAAGTGATGACGAATTGCTAATGGTTGATAGCGTAAGCCAAAAGAAGACATTCCACTGATAGAAATCGACATGCCGTGTGATGTCAATTTCTAACAATGGAATGTCTATTTTTGGATTATGTGCCGAATGTTCTGCCTAATGGAAATCAACCTTGTGGATTGAACCTGGGGAGGATATCCATATTTATAGATACAACTAGTGGGCTTGTTCAAAGTCAGTAGTGAAGATGAATTTGTTCTAGTGTCTTTGCTGTGAACTTTGAACAAGATTTTGCCCATTTGGTTTCCTATTATTTTAAACAATAACATATCCTTCCAGTGGGCCAAAACATGTTCAAAGTCCACAATAAAGATGCTAAAACAACGCTGAAAATGTTAAATTAAGCAAAAAATAACAAAGTTCTTGTATTTTCACCACAATACTCTTTTTTACATAAAATTTATTTTACTAACGTATCAGTTTTATTTACTTGTTGTGTCAATCCTTTAACTGAATATTATACATGGCACTTCAAGCCCATTGTTTTATGCATCATTTTCACTCTTTCCGAAACTTCAGATAGCATTGCATTGGTTCAAAAAATAAAAGTGCGTGAGCCTTTAAGCGGCTAAAATTTCATAAAAATAATCTCCTTGTTTAACGCACTTGCGCTCTTGTATGGGGTAATAGAGTATGAAAGTTGTTTGCTGATCACAAATTAAAGCCTCAACTGATGGTCTACGATTAGATGTTATTGCACATAGCCTAATATTGTTCAATTATGCATAAAAAGATAAATGAGAAATCCTCTCTCTAAAATATTAAATAAAAGTACCTGAAAAAGCTTTTGCTTGCTTCTAAAATTAAATAAAGAGAATACTTTAGAACAAAATGACATAATAGTATAATATTTTGGTCATAAAAACAAAAAAGAAAAATGTTATCCCTCATTCTACAATTGACTATAAGCATTGTGAAGTACCCAGTGGGCTAAAACTTGTTCAAAGTCTGCAATAAAGATGCAAGAACAATGTTTTCAACTTCATTCTAGCATCTTTACTGAAGACTTTGAACAAGTTGTTTTTGCTCATTGGGTAGTGCATATTGGATCCAACCCCTTTATTTAATTATTTTTATCTGGATGGAGAAAAAAGGTAAAATCGTAGGAAGAAAGGAATTAGTTAGGAACTGAATGAAGTAGTCGCTTTTAAATAAATAAGTTAATATCAATAAGAGCTTATTCAAGAGAAGTACCATTATTTAAGGAAATAAGAGCAAATAAGAGCAAATAAGAGCAAATAATCGCTGTGGAGGAAAGATTTTTGAACATTGTTTTAGGCTTTCTACTATGAAGCAATGCTAAAACATCTTACTTCGGACACAGGCATGACTCTTGTTAATAATAGACAGGCAGACAGACGGGCATACAGACAAAAAGACAGCCAGGCCCGTATGACTTACCTCATTATCTTCTTTCATTCTCAGTGCAGCTCTTTGTAGTACAGTTGCAGTTTGTTTCATATGTTCATCAATTTCCTATAATAATTAGAGTTAGATTACTTTAAAATGGAAAAATGAAAAATATACTACTTTAGTGGTACTAAACTTTGTAAGTATTAAATTTTGTGGATGCATTAACCATATTATTTTAAGGTTCGCAGGTATTAAATTTGAAAACAATACAGGTATTAAATTTTACAGACAAGCAAATTTTGAAATTTTTGCTGCCATCCATTTCACGTAAAGTGCAATAAAGAAATGATGAAATATATAACAAGATATTCACCTTGAATGAGAATATATCTTATAAATCTGTAGTTGAAGAAGAAACCAATCAATTGCAAGCTCATTGACTTAACACTCTTCATCATAGATTAATTTTTCTCAAAATTATCGAATTTTACTTTTTTTAGAGAAATTTCGCAGGTAGTAAATTTTAGTGATTGTTAATTTAATAATAATACAATCTGTGGTATTAAATTAGGTGGATGGCTCAAAAACCGCAAAATGTACAAAACTATAGTAGCTATAACATTTGGTACCTTTAACATAGCCATACAAGACCAATAAATGTTTCCAGAGGTTGACAATAGGTGTATTATTATGTTTATAGACAGTATTCTTATAAATGAGTTGTTAACATACTTGAAATTATTCGATTTCTAGAGGCCGGGTTCTATTTCAATCGCTTAAGTTGGCTAACATGGCACGCACTTCAATATCGTGTAATTATTTTTAGCGCTTCTGACGCTTCAACATTTTAAACTGATTTTGAGTTTGGAAGCAAACACTGCTTTGAAAGCAAACACAGCATTCATAAATGCTAAATATTTCACAATATTGAGCACTTTGAACTGCACACCATATTCGCCGACCAAAGCAAATAATTGATAATATGTTGACAACTCTAGAGCAATACACCAGCTCTTTTGTAAGCATACTATCTATAAAAATTATGACTGTTAAAAATTAGGCATTTTCTATAAACAAATTTCTTAGTCTCCATACTTCTGTGAGTGAGTAACCTAAGCTACTAATTTATGAATTTTGGCAAATAAAAATCTAAAATCTAACTAGTATTCTGGAATTAATGTAGGTACTTATAAACGCACAAAAGTTTTACAAAAGGGTAACTACTCCTCCACAATGATGCATTTATTTGGGCCACTGAGCTGATACATTATAATTAATGCCCTCCCCTCCCCCCCTACAAACCTTATTCGGAAGGCTAAAAATTGAAATGCATCGTAATAATGTATTTATTAGATTGGTAAAGTTTCAGGTCAAATAAACAATTGGAACACAATTTTCAGGGTAAAATTATGTCAGGTCACTGTGGAGGAGTGTAGTGAAATTTCATATCAAGGATAAACACACAAATTTTACATGGCATTAGGATTTCATGTCCTTATTAAGTTGATAAGGTTTCAGGTCAAATAAACAATTAGGACACAATTGACAATTATGCCAAGTCACTGTGGAGGAGTTCATTATTAATTCATTATTTTATTAATATAATCTTCCTCTGTTGAATTGTGTATTGTCATTATATTTCTAATTTATTCTTTTATTAATAAAATCATGCTCTGTTGAATTGTGTATTGTAATTATATTTTTAATTTTAATTGTGAGTAATTAATAATGTTACAAAAATATATCCTCATTATAGTAGTTAAATGTTTTATGACCCTTAGGGGAAATTAATACACATTAATATTTAGTCCAATTGTGACTCTGGTCATATTCTTATAAACTGAATTCAAAAAATTTCTAAGTCAACAAAATTCATGAGAAAATCATCTCCACATTTAGAACAATCCTTTTTTTCGCCGATTTGGCCAGCGGTCTCGTAATTTGCCTAGAATGCCATAACCAAATTTCAGGACGGTACCACGCCTTTTCGGTCCCTTTTTACCCAAAACTCGAGATCGAGTGGATGAAATCGAAAAAGTTTTGGCAAGCTCTTCTAGAATATCGCCACAAATGCTGGTACCAAATTTCAAAATGCTAGCGCTTTGGGAACATCTTTGGGATCTATTAAGAAAAGCAAAATGCCTCTGCCGACACTGTTGCCAAAACGTGATAGCAATAGCCCATCCAAACTTTGTTTAATGGGCTAAAAATGTGTTCCAGTGGTCAAAACAAGAGCAAATAATCACTGTGTAGGCATGATATTTTAAGCATAGCTTTGTAATAGAATGCTCAATAGGCCCTCCTCCACTAGGCTAGGTGACGTCGCTTTCAACTAATGTAATGACCTTATTTAGAATTTGCCTAGTGGAAACCCATCTTTACATTCTAAATACTTTGTGAGTCCTGCCACAGTGCTTATTTACTCAACAACTGAATTCATTGATGGCATTCAGCCCAGCTATTGTATTGTTTTAATACTCCTGGAAGGGAAATTGATATTACGAAATACAAACAGAGGGTGGTATAAAAGTGTAACCTCGTTGTCAAGAGAGAATAAGCCCTGGTAATGAGGTTGATAAAGTGTATAGACTGAATTTTGTATCATATTTAGTATGAGTGTAGATACTCAAACATGTATCATTTGTTGACCCAATTCTGTGCATGACCAAATAATTATTTTTGCATTTTTGAACAGAGAACATTAACATTTTTCTTGAAGAATAAAACGTGAATAAATTGCATTGGAAATAATACTAGTTATTAATATAATGGTAGTCATCGAATTTTTAACAGTTTTTAATTTAGCAAGAATATTTTGTGGACATTAAACTTTTGCAGATTATCAAATAACTTTTTTCTTATCACAAGTACACTCAAAGCATGTTATTTTTAAAATTCATTCCTCATCCAACAATTTATTTCATCAAGTTTCTCGTAAAATAAAGAATTACAAAAAGGACGAAAAGAACTTGAAGACATTCGTAAAAAAGAATCACAACTCGAACTACAAATCGAAGAAAATTAGATCCATTAAAAAATAAAGTTTCGGCTAATAAATCAAGTGAGTCCATAATCACTGTGGAGAAGGAATTACTAAGCATAGCTTCAGATGTTGTAGCTTAAAACCATGCTCCACAGTGATTATTTCCTCTTATTTCAAACACTGAATTCTTAGGCTACATCATAGACTAGATGCTCAGAAAGGTAAACAAAACTTATTTTGTGTCCTTAAATTTTGCAGAAATTATTGCAGATTTCTAATTTCACAGTAATATTTTCGCTGTTTTTTCACATTGTACCAGGTACTCAGGTGATGGATATGGAAACAGGCCTTTAAATATTAAGGCTAGCTATAAAAATAATTAAGTAGACTAGTGCTCTTTAATGATTTAATTTCCTAAGAAACAGTCATTTTCTGCAAAAACTGTAAATTTATGGTTAACCTAATGTATTGTGTTTTGCATGATCAGATCATGATCAGATCAGATCAGATCACATAAAATATAAAATCTCAGAAATGAATAATACATGAAGAAGTAGTGCTTGGTTACACTTCAGTAATACCTTAATACTTTGTTTTTGCCAACTTATAATGGATTTAGCCACATCTCCTATTTCTTATAGCAAAAACCAGCAAGAATAGACAAGGCAATAGTATTATCTTCTTGATATGTGTTGTATTAGCTTTCTTTAGGAACATTAGTCAAAACTGAATCACAACGACCAATGCTTAGAAACACACATGTCGTGCCATTTTATTAGTATTGATTTGCAACACTTGGTGTGTACAAACATGTACCAAAACATATTTCAAACAGTTAAGAAGTTGATAAATGACATGGTTAATGATCATTGAATGGAAGCAATTATCAGGTGCTTTGTTAAGTTCTAACTGATCAAAGGACTAAATCTACTTCATAAAGCCAAACAAGACAAATAAGAACCTATGGAAGAACTATGTACAATTTATAGTAAAGCATCATCACTTCAAACTTTTTTTGTTTATCTCAAATTGTTTTCGTTTTTATCAAGCTAACTTCAACCATGCAAAAACAAAAAATAATTATATTAAAATATTATTATAAAAATAATTGAAAGCAAGTGCTACTTTATGATACATAACAATTATAGAAAATTTACTACACAAAAGTATTGTAGAAGAGAAGAATATTCAGAGAATGATATAATAATAAGTGTTATTTCGTTGAGGAGAATAAACATCTTGATTTGAAAAACAAAATACATTGTACAACTTATTATATAAATTGTCAGATTTTACCTGTGGGTAAAAACTTGTTCAAAGTTTGCAGTAAAGATCCTAGAACAATGTTAAAAAAAATGATTCTCTTCTAGTGTTTTTACCACGGAATTTAATCAAGTTTTGGCTCATTGGGTACTTTCTGTATATTATTTAAATTATTTAAATAATATAAATGAAAATGATTGAAAACATAAGCTGCAAATCTTGTATAAACTTAAATTTATGTTCACACTTTGTCGGATAGAAACTATTTCGGAACGATCTCCTTCCGTTTCAAGTGTGAACACCAAATTGAAAACTAAACCGGAATGATTCCATTTCACCAAAACAAGCAAAACAAAATCATTTTGCTGAGTACATCGGATAGATGAGGTGTGAACGCAAGGCCTATCCGGTATGTAATTCATTCCAAAATGATTTCTATCCGATAAGTGTGAACATAGTCTAAATCTATGCCAAAATGTTTTAAGCTTTAACAATGAAAAAAACTCCACAAGCAAAGTCTTTTTTCAATGTTATCAAAAACCCTTTTTCAAAAAACTGGATTGTTTGAAAAATATACTTTGAATTTCAACCAAGAAAATATATCCTTGCAAAAAATTACGGAAAAAATTAATCCCTGTGAAAAGTTCATGTTATAAATGAATTTTTTATTAGCTCTCCAGTCCCGCACAATGACAACTACACGAAAAACAAAAATGAGGATTTCTTTTAGATTTTATTATTTCATTCACATTTTATCAGATATAATAAAAAGAGGGGGAAAAGGAAATGTGTATTTGTTATCGTAAAAGTCCAATATCTTGCGAAGAAGAGTGTTATGTCAACGATCTTGCAATTGATTGGTTTCTTCGGTACGAAGAAACCAATCAATTGCAAGATCATTGACTTAGTACTCTCCCTGTACTTTGATCCAAAAATTTTAACTTTGAAGTTTGGATCCAATGTTGCAATGAGTGGCAACATTGATCAGATTAAGAGCAAATAATCACTACGGAGGAGTTATTATTTACTCATATTTTGACCACTAAGCACCATTCTTTGTCATTTGCTCAAAGCAAGAACAGGTAATATTCACACTTGTTTTTGAATAAATATAATAGAATTAAAGAAGCATTTTCAGTATTTTTATATATATTTTTTTTGGTTTTATAATTTAATTTTTACAGATACTTTTCGAGCACGCACACCTAAAAGTATTATGCGTGGATATATATTTGCGTAGTGTCATATTTTTTTCATATTTTTTAGTGCATTTAATTTCGTGCAAGAGGAAATCTAAGTGAAAAAAACAAAACTGTTAGCAAACTAAAAAAACAGTGTGATTAACGACAATGGTATAAAAACCTTAAAGTAAACCTTAAATTTGACATAGGATACTCAAAATGGTTTCCATAACAATTACAACACACTTCTTTTTAAATAAAATTTATTGTCTTTTTTATCATCCTCACAATTGGAAAGTTTAACTTCATCGTGATGATCTCCTATTCCCATACACGCCTTAATCACTCTATTTTTGAAAGATATCATTTTACTTCCTTTGCTAGTTCTGTCTATGATGAGATCAAATAAAGTACCTTCGGTCACATTGCATTCTATTTTAGTATATACGATGATGGACCAGGAGCCTTGCGCAACACCAAGACAATACTTTCCAAGGTTAAAATATAACCTATTGCCTACATATTGAAAGAAGAATTTTTTTTTTTTGCCAGCTTTTGACACGTCGATCTTCAATTTAGAATCTACCCGTATCTCCTTATTCTTTTTAGCGGAAACCAGCAAAAATGGACAAGTCATTGGTATATCTTCTTGATATGTATCGTAGTAGGTCACTCCTGGAGCATCGGTCAAATCTGAATCACAACGATCAATGCGTAGAAATACACATGTTGTGCCATTTATCAGAATTGACTTGCAACTTGGTGTGTACAAACATGTACCAAAGCATCTTTCAAACTGATGAGAAGTCGATAAATGTTCATGTTTGATAATCATTGAATGGCAGCAATTTTCAGGTACTTGGTCAACAGCTACCTGATAAAACATTGTTAAATCCACTCCATAGAGCAAAATGAGACAAAAGAGAACTATGTAGAGTTTATGGTAAAGCTTCATTATTTCAACGTCAAACTTTCTTCGTTTATAACAATATTTCGTTTTCTTATTTTGGATAAAAAATCTCTACCTTTTATCTGGCTACTAAACCTAGAGTAAAAGGAATTTTTTTAAACAAAATAATTCATTAAGAGAAGCATGAGTGAGAATAAATAATGCAGTGTTCGAAATAAGAACAAATAATCACTGAGGAGGGGGGATTTTTAAGCATAGCTTCAAGCTGAAATATCACAAAATCACTCCTCTGCAGTGATTATTTTCTCTTAATTCAACCACTATGATTTATGAAGAATGAAAATGAAAATTATAATATGAAACTGATTGCAAACAAGTGTTACTTTCTAATAATACATTTAATAATTTATACGTTGTTCGATAATCTTTTAACACATACTTGCAGCATTTATTCATACTTCAAAGTATAATAGCTATTGTGGATAGCTATTTAATATTTCAATACAATGTGTAGTGTAAGTGTGATAACAATATGTATAAGTGTGATAACAAGTGTAATTAAGAAGTGTTTTATAAACATCAAGAAATTGGAGCTATTAGTTTGTGAATGATTTGGGCTGAAAATGTTATAGTTAATCTATTCCATAGTGTTTTGTGAGTTCAGTTATTTAACAGTTATTATTTAATTTTCAATCGTCTCCAATAATTAAAACCAGACAAAGAAGAACTATGTACGATTTATGATAAAACTTCACCACTTCAAACTTTCTTTGATTATCTCAAAAAAAAATTGTTTTTGTGTTATATCAGGCTAACTAGAACAAGGTCATAAACAATGTTGTTTAAGTCTCTTTACTGTGTGTGGACTTTGAACAATTTTTTGCCACTGGGCACTTCTGGAAATCTATAAATAAAAATAAGCTATAAATCATTTCCAAAATTAAATCCCTATGAAAAAAAAAGTTTTAGGCTTCAACCTCGAAAATAAATCCACAAAGAAAATCTTTTTGTAGTTATCCAGGGAAAACCCTTTCTCAAAAAACTATATGCTTTAAAAAAATAAATTCTGGCATAAAATTACATAGGGCTCCAAGAATCTGTCTCACTTATTAGCCTCATGCATTATTCAGCTTTATGAAGATTTTAAACCAATAAAATAAAAACAGTTTTAAATTTTCTGCTGATATTTGGGATTCTAATCTAACATTGCCTGGAGTGCAAAATATAACAATTTGAAAAAATTGTCTCGCTTAAAAGTCTTGATCATTTTTTTCTTTTATTATAAGTTTTCAACTAGCAAAAATAGAACGGTTTTACATTTCCAGTCAAAATTTGGTATTGCCCATTGAAATCATACTGAGAAAGGAATGGTGTGAAAGATTTTTGAAAAATTTGCGTTACTTATTTGCATTGCCCATCTTTATTCTTTTTCAGGCCGATAAAAATAGAACCAATATACCTATCAGAGATTTGGTATTTTAAACTGAAATCAAATAGGGAAGAATGGTCCGAAATATTTAAAAAATTCCCTTGTCTACTAGTTTTGCCCATTTCTAGGCTTTTTCGATGTATATAAATAGAACCTCCCCACTTATGCCACTAAAATCTTGTCTTTTTAACCAAAATTGCCTGGAGAATTGAACGCAATAAAAAGCTAAAAGCTGCTACAATTTTCAAACTTTGTAATTTTTTGGGATCTAAAACCAAGTTCTTTCATAATAACTTGTAAACTACTTATTACATTAAATGGATACAAGATACATGACACAGACCTAACTAATATTTTCTGACTTCCTTGGTTGATCAGATAACATAAAAATATAAGGAACCATCACATAATTTCGCTCCAAAACCAACTTTTTTTGACTAAAATTGGCAAAATTCAACAAAAACGATTCTGTACAGAAGTATGTTAACTCAATGAACCCAAATCGATACCAAAAGGAGATTTCGCATGAAAAAGTCATTTTCTGTAATAACTGTGAATTTAATTTTGTTGTTAACTTATTTCATAGTGTTTTGTAAGTTCAAATATTTAACACATTTCACATAAAATATAAAATAAATAACATAATTCAAGAAGTCAAGCCTGAATAATATTTATAGAACATCACCTGTGGAGGAGTGTCTTTTTAGTATAGTGTATAGGTGATGTCCGGCAGTTACATTCAGGCATGGAAGTATTGAAGCACATTTAACACATCATATATTACATTTTAGATCTGTCTCATACTTAATACATTATTACGATTACAGGGATTGAAATAACTGCCAGTGATCACGGTGGAGGAGAGATTTTTTAGAATATTTTCAGTCAAATCGGCGGCAGTTATTTCTGCAATTACAAGACACTTCTTTTTAAATAAAATTTTACCTCATTTATAACATTTTCACAATTGAAAAGTGTCACGACATTAGAGGAATTACGTATTCCTATGCACATGTTAGACGCATTATTTTTAAAAGATATAATTTTTCTGTCTTCACTAGTTCCATCTATTATCAGATCAAATAATGTCCCTTCGTTCATATTGCATTCCATTTCACCATATGTTTTTCTGTACCAGTGTCTAAAGTTAAACAATTTTGTAAAACCAATACAATACTTTCCGAGGTTAAAATATAACCTATTGTCGACATATTGAAAGAAGAATCTTTTGTTTTCACCAGCGTTTGACACTTCGATCCTCAAATTAGAATTTACCCATAACTCCTTGTTCATTCTAGTAGAAACCAGCATAAATGGACAAGTCATTGGTATATTTTCTTCATATGTGTCATAATAGGTTATGCCTGGAGCATCAGTCAAATCTGAATCACAACGATCAACACTAAGAAACACACATGTAGTACCATTTATCAGGATTGATTTGCAACTTGGTGTGCACAAACATGTACCAAAACATCTTTCAAATTGTTGAGTAGTCGTTAAATGTACATGATTAATAATCATTGAATGGCTGCAATTCACAGGTGCTTTGTTAAGAGCTACCTGGTAAAAAATTGTTAAATCCACTCCATAGAGCAAACCAAGGCACATAACTATGTATGACTTATAATATATCTTCATCACTTCAACTTCAAACTTTCCTTTTTTATAAGTATTTTTTTTTTTGTCTTTTGGAAAAGAAATCTCTATATTTTATCTGGCTACCTTTCAATCATGCTACTCATTCTAAACTAAAAGGAATTTTTTAAACAAAACTAATTTATCGAGAGAAACAATAACAATACAAGATTTATGGAGAATGAAAATTAAAATGATGTATATCCCATTGGGCAGAAACCTGCTCAAAGTCTTCAGTAAGGACAATAGAACAACCTTTTCGACATTGTTCTAGCGTCTTTAGTGCAGACTTTGAACAAGTTTTTGCCTACTGTTACTTTGTGATAATAATATAATAATAAAGAAATTATGATTTACATTTTGATAGTATTTGGTGAGAACGGTATTGGGAAAATAAACATATCTTTATTACATTTAATAATTTAAAAGTTTTTTTTAACAAGTACTTGGAACAAGTTTTAATCATACTTTCCAGTATCTTGACACATAAAAGTGTTCATAATTTTCTTATATTAATACCAAAAGTTGTTTTCTCACGTAAGTGCTAATACTAGTAACACCGTGGATCACCCTAGCTAGAACAGGCTAGCTAGATCAGACTAGAACAACCAAGCTAGACAAATCTAATTTTTATGGTTAGCCAATTCGCATTAAGTGTGAGAAAAATAATGTTTTGGTTTGGGCTAGGGCGGAACTATAGTTACACAAAAGTGTCCTCTCTGTTGCAGAGTATTTTGAACCATGTGTCTCCGTTTGTCACATGGTTATCACCAATAGCTCTACTGTGCAACTCTGAAGCAGCTTTCGGAGCTTCCATAGCTAATGTAGTTTCCATAGTTTTTGTTGCCAAAACTTACAGGAAATGGTTGGCAAGAATTTTTAGTTCCTGCTTTAGAGTGATCTAACCTGATCAAGATTTGTACTACAAACATCTCAGTGGGCAAAAACTTGTTCAAAGTCTGCAGTAAAGACACCAGAACAACGTTTTCAATGTGGTTCTAGCATCTTTACTGCAGACTTTGAACAAGCTTTTGCCCACTGGGACAGTTATTTAGTGAGTTAAAGAACTCTTTTTTGAAACAAATTATATGCTTTTACACAGTCGAAAAAAGTTTTCCAAAAACAAACGATTATTTCGATTCCTAATTTTTAGAAAATATAGACTTATATTCGCATAATATACCTCGGTTTTGAAATCAAGTTAAATTTAATTTATGAGTTGTATTGTCATTATCAAAGACAGCAACTTTTTGCAAGCTTTACCTTCATTGCTGAATTCTTAGGAACACATTCATTCAAATAAAAACAACTGAATACCTGTTGTGTAGGGGGTTGAATTCTCTTCCCTCTGATCCATGCTACAAATAAAATACAAGTATTATTCTAAAATAAGGATCGTTTGCATTAACATTATTCAGAAAAGGATTATGTTAAAACTACTTTATATTTGGTACACAAAAAAACAAGTGATGTCTGGGAATAGCTTCAGTCTAGACTCAATTTACTAGATGGTCAAATACTCACTAAAGAGCCTAATAAAGTTTGTGCTACTTCTGTGAAAAGTGTCAACATTGTGAGGATGCATATAATATTGATTGAGTGAGGCTGGTCTAAAAATATACATTTTAAAATCTGGAATAAAAATCATTGATCTGATGGGGATAATCTTTGCCTTTTTGTTTATCTTACCTTCCCATTCTAACGGCAACTCACCAGAACTATAATCTTCGGGCTTCACATTGTTTTCAACGAACCGATAAACTTTACCGGATGCTACACAAGAATACAAATCTCAAGTTATATCTCAAACACATTACTAGAACTAAGCGAATCTAAAAATAATCACCTGTGGAGGAGTGTTTTTTAGTATAGTTTCCAACTCTGGCAGTTATTTTCAGGAATGACAGCTACACCATCATCTTTTTAAAACACGAAATCAGATTCAGCAAAACATTGGTATAAGAACAACACTGTGGAGGAGGGTGGTTGCAACTTAGATAATAAACTCCAGAATTTTTTTCTTCCGCAAAATAGCTTCTACCCTTAAGATACATTATGATAGCAATATAGTTAAACCTCTATAATACAACTCTCAGGGGACTTGAAAAATAGTTGGGACTACAAAAAGTTGGATTACTGAGGTGAATTTGTAAAGGTTTGATAAGGAAGTTTCATTCAAGAGACCAGGCAAAGATGTTTGAATTAGTAGCATAACGTAGAAATACAATGGTATAGTTATATAAACTAATATTTGTTTATCCTACTTGTTTACCTTAGTCATTGCAGCTGAAAACCGTACTCAAAAAAATTATCCTCTACAGAAGGTGCAAGCCTCAAAATAACATCACCAGTGAAGAAGTGTTGTTTAAGTATTTTTTCACCAGTTGAGAAGTGTTGTTTGGGTAGTTTTTAGTTTGTACTCAAAAATATCTTCCATAGGTGACGTCTTTCAAAGCTGACAAATGTACTCAAAAAGTTAGGTTGGTGTATACCCAGTAGGCAAAAACTTGTTCAAAGTCAGCAGAAAATATACTAACGTTGTTCGACATTGTTCTAGCATCTTTACTGTGGACTATCAAGATTTTGACCACTGGATATGAATTAATGAGAAAAAGCCTTGAAATAACTGAAAGACATCACCCATGGAGGAGAATATTTGTGAGTATAGCTACCAGCTTTGAAACTAAAAACTAGACACAAAAAGCACTCCTCTATTTACAGCAACCTTGTTCCCAGGGCTTCTTGCCTCAAAATAGCAGCTATTCCGTGTTCGAAAAGGCAAGAAGCCCTGGGAACAAGGTTGCTATCCACGGGTGATGTTATGTACTTACCTCTCAATCCTTCATAATATTTATTTCCAAGTTGATCACTTCCAATTAATTTTTTAGATGATGATAATGCAGCTCGAAGCCATTTAAACACCATTATCTACTGTAATTAATTGAAAATATCATACATATATACTGAGAAACTGAGTGGAGAACTCTATATGTCCAGCATCAGTCTATGCATATGACAGTCTGCAGATATTACGTCTTCTTGCTGATTTGTGTTAAAAACAGGTCAAGATTCCAAGGCAGTTACCAAATTATCAATTCTGTATCATCAAATTTGAAGAACTTTTTTTTCCACTATAAGGCATGTAAAAATCTCCTTTTACAAAAAGGGTTTAAAAAAAGAGAGATATTGTTAAAAACCATTATAAGCCTTAGAAAGATAGTATGGTTAAGAATATTAAGCCTTATAACAAATAGGTACGTTCTTATATAAAAAATGTGCATGTTGTCAGAAACAAGCAGGAAGAAACATTTTTTGTTTTTTTCATGGATTTTCAGCGAATTTCGGCGAAATCTCACCAAAAAACTATTGCTCTTTTAGTCCCTTTCCAGGATTTTAAGTTTTATGCCTAAATTTTCTAAGGGGTTTAATCTGAAATACGTCAACCGCGAAAGTTTCCTACTGTGAAACACATAGTTTTTGAGTATTTTCTTTGAATAAACTTTTCTTCTTGCAAATTCTGACATTAAAGTAACATGTCCTGAAAGCTTTATTTAATGATGGAGAAAGAGACATGTAACACCTCTTCTCTACATCAATTTCTTGAAACATGAAACGTGACCAGAAAAAAATAAATATTCTCTTGCATAATCCTTCACAACTTAAATCTAACAATAAGCCTATATCCAGTGGGCAAAAACTAGTTCCAAATCCACAGTAAAGATGCTAGAATAGATTCATTCTAGTGGCTTTACTGGGTATAGTGTCCTAGTGGATAAAAACTTGTTCAAAGTCAGCAAAATAACGTTAGAACAACGACATTCCGTAAACTTTGTTATAACATTATTTTGCTGACTTTGAACAGGTTTTTGTCGACTGAGATAATTTAAATGCAAAGCTTCTGTTGAAACTTGTTAAAAGTAGAGCTCACCAAAGGTTAAAATTTTTTCTTCGAACAAGCAGTTGTTATTTATAAAAACAACCAAATAATTTTATAGAAACACATTTCTACTCAATCTAATTTGTATCTTTTACAAAAATTAACTAAAACAAGCTAAAACTGAACAACACATGGAAACAATGATACTGTGGTTTAGCAAGCACACTTTGGATTACCTTCAGATTAAAAAAACAACATCTTATTTTACCTTATCCTAGTCCTACTGAGCTCGGTTTCACCCAAACCCAAATACAGAGGAAAACAAACAATACTGCAATGAGTTCATAAATATTTAGTGGAAATTTCAAAGGCTGTAAGAAGTTTGTGAAATTTGCATTAGGAGATCATGGGCAGGACTGGTAAACATTGGCTGCCAAAATTAATTCTTTCGTGTAATCTAAAAGGATACTTTGTAAACCGTAACAAATAATGCAAAAAATATCAGTGAAGAATTGTTCAATTTTTCTGACCGGCTGTTATTTCGAGCCCTACTTTTTGTATGGATAAGGTGTAAACTGGAAAGTTACAGTATGAAAAACTTTTATTTTACAATCTACATAAGTAAACCTATAAATTTGATATTACAATAAAATACAATCAATAAAAAAATTAATATTTACAATCTGACAGTTGATTGGTTGATTCATATAAATAAACCAATCAATTGAAAGCTTAACAACTCTTCCTTTAAAAGACATGTTATATTTCATCTGCTGATGTAATCATGTTTGAAATATTATACAATGTTCATAATAAGAGCAAAATCATCACTGTGGAGGAGTGATTTTTTACCATCGCTTCAGCTTAAATAGCCTGATGCAATGCACAGTGATTTGCTCTTAGTTCTTACACTGCTATATGATGGAAAATGGAAAACCACGTCTCAAAATAACTGATGGACAACAGCTGTGGAGGAGGTTTTTTAGGTACAGTGTTCAACTTCAAAAAAATACTCCTCCACAGTACTCAAAATAACTTTGTAATTGTTTACAACCTTCTATAGTGAGATCTCACTACGGGGGTGCTCACCACAACCTCACTACAGTCTTCATGTAAACACTGCCTTATCTCATATTTCTGGTCCATTACTTTTGACTTGACTGCACTACCTGGTGGGAAAAAATATGTTCAAAGTCTGCAGTAATGAAGGTAGAACAACGTTGAAGAGGTTGTTCTAGTGTCTTTGAACAAGTTTTTTCCCACTTGGTAGAAGGAAAAATAACTTTTCATGATGTCAAGTTAGTGGAAATAAACAACCTTGTCACCAAACCCTTTGCAGACTTTGAACAAGTTTTTTCCAACTTGGTAGAAGAAAAAATAACTTTTCATGATGTCAAGTTAGTGGAAATAAACAACCTCGTCACCCACCCACTGTGAATTTACTTGGTTATTTATGAAAAAAGAGAAAGTAGAAATCTTTACAAAATAATTTCTTATTATATAAAATATAAACAATGCATATAAAACTATAGGGTTAGAAAAGGTAGCATGGAGATTAATAACGTGTGTTCGGGCTAACACTCCTTACAAGTACATAACTGGTAAACAAATAATTGCAAAGCCAAAAGAAGCATTTTATTGGTAAAGATTGATGTCCCATGTCATTTGATTTCAATATCTACTACATGGAATGACTCCTTTTGGCACAAAATTTAAAATATCTCCAAATACACAATGTTTATACAGAATGAAATTGTTTAATACTGAATGATTTCAGTGAGCTTTTGAAGAATATTTTCTCACAAGGAAGATACTGACATGATTTTCATACTGAAAATAAAACTTTGAAATATTCAATTAAAAAATTATTTCTAATTGACAAGCCTTAAAATAACGATCATGCATCACCTGTGGAGGAGTGTTTTTGAGTACAGTTTTCAGCTTTGAAACTGAGAACTGTACTTAAAAACACTCATCCATAGGTGATGCATGACCGTTATTTTGAGACTTGAATAGATGAATCATCTCCACATCATTGCTGCAGGAACCGGTGGCTAAAGAAATTAGAAAATTAAAAATAAAACATTCTACGAGAAAGAAAAGTTTAGCCTACAATACAGACCTTTTGTTTGTTTAGCTTAGTCGATGCATGCATTTTCAGTATGAGTCTTGCTTCTCTCTCTCAGTATGAAAAAATAAATAAAAAATTAAGGCAAACAGTCTGATTGATTTCTTTAGCTTTATTGGGATTCGTTTGTGTGCAATGTAAAAATCCTTTGAATATTAAAATACCAAAGATCAAATGTTTGTGCATACACCGAGGACTTTAAACTAGATCTATAAATGTAGGCTAGAAATGTTCAATGCAGTGCATGATATAGAAAAATATTACTACTAAAACAATAACTGCCGGTCATCGCTGTAGAGGAGAGATTTTTTAGAATATTTTCTGCCAGTGATGACCGGCAGTTATGAATGGATGTATGAGTTACAGTGTACAGTAAAAATTTCTAACAATGTCTACTAATGAAATAAATGAAATAAAAACATTTTTTTTTTTGGTTGTTTTTAGTAACTGATAAGTACAGAATCTGACCAATACTAACAAAATTAAGAGCAAATAATCACTGTGGACGAGGGATGTTTGAGCATAGCTTCAGGTTTTCTAGTCTGAAACTGTGCACAATAATCCCTCCTCCCTAGTGATTATTTGTTATTATTTCATAAGATTATTTTGTTCTTAAGTCCATAATCATTCTTCTTAAAGTTTTGTGATCAGTTAATGTTTGTGTGGACAACAAAAGAATTGTTTTTTTTAATGCTGAATGTATAATGATGTATACTGATGTATAATAACGAGAATAAGGTAATTTTATTATGAAGATTTCTATATAATAGTACTTTAAGTAGGAACAAATAATCACTGTGGTGGAGTGACTTTTATAACTTTAATTCATCTGCAGGGCGGAGCCCGAGCAGATGTTTAAAACCGTACCGCTATTATCTGTCATCTGTCACCCAATTTTGTCGTTTTTTGGTGCTTCGTGTCGTATGTAGCACCACTCTATCATTTTTTTTGCACGAGTTTTCGCTTGTTTTAACCTTTCACGGACACAAAACGAAAGTGTTCTCCTCAGCTGAGACTCAAATACTAAACGATTATTCTTATCAGAAACAGCCTTAAAAGTATGTTTCAAAAGTTTTTGGTCAATCAACTTTATAGTTTTAGAGAGAATGAAAGTAAAATTTATATCAAAGACGTAAATTACTGTGGCTGGTTCATAATGTTTTAATATTTATGAAGAAGTGCATTCCGCACCAAGTCCCGCAATGTACCGAGTGTTTTCATGCCCCCGAACCATTCTTTCTCCAGTTGGTGGCTTTAGGAGAAACTTGTGGAGTTCAAAGCGAAAAAAAAATTAAAAGAAGCTGTTCTACAGTTCTAGTGGTGTGTTCCCTGGTATATATACCTTGATTTGTTTAGTTCACGGTAAGTAGAGTGACCATTTGTCAGCGCAGTTACAAAAAAGCACATCGATTGTCATTCAATCATCTTGTGTGATAGTTAAATCGATCCCTGCTTTTTTTGATCTGACCCTACTTTTGTCGAAAAGTATTAACGCTTTTTGACCAACTAGAGTTAATCTGTCAGACTTACACTCTGACCATAAAATTGATTTGAACTGTCAGACTTCCATTTCTGACCACAAAAAGAGAGAAATATCTTGTCAGACTTCCATTTCTGACCCCACACAAGAGAAATATAACTCGTCAGACTTCCATTTCTGACCACAATAAAAATAACTAATATAACTCGTCAGACTTCCATTTCTGACCAACAAAAATATAGTGTAGAATTGTGTCAGAACGTCCTTTATCCGGACGTCTACGAGAATAAAGCCTGTCACTACCTGACGACCGACCATAAATGAGATTATAAACTAAAATAAAGAATTAAAATGATTACGCTTGAAGCTTATCGTACATCTATTGGTTCTTTTTCATCTCTTGCAAGGTTTTTGTCCTTTCATTCCAAAAATAAATCAGATAACAATCATAATTGGGGTATTTTTATGACAAATGTTGAGGATCAGAGAAATGCGATATCATTCCTACGGGTATTCTTATTTGTTGTATTTATATTAACAGTGAGCTTAAATATTAGCATATTCTTTTTAAAAATAATGCTTCTTATGGATGGAGATATTGAAACTAATCCGGGACCTAATGGCTTTACAATTCTCAAAGTTGTCCAGGGATCATTCCACCAAGGTGACATAAGATTTGGTGAGACAGCGGGCATTCAATGTGCATGTAATGCTTTATTTGCTATAACTTGGTCAATTCTTCGAAGAGTGGGACTGTGGAATAGCAATGACTTAGATGCTATTTTATATAAAGGTGACACTTTATACAAAAGCCTTAAGACCATGACCGCACTTTCGGTCGATGAGCTACCATGCACAGTTGAAGTAGAAAACAATTTTGTAAACATAGAAAAACTGTATTATAAACAAAGCAGACTAACCGCAACAGGAGAATCTAATCTCTTAAGTAATACCTTCAATTTTCCAAGCAATAATGGGAATGGGGCTTTATTTTTTATTTCTGGCTATACGTTAGCACTTATCTGGAATAAAGCACATATATTCCTGTTTGATTCACATAGTCGTAGTCAAGGTGGCCATGTTGTTGAGAATGGATCTTCAGTTCTTCTGAAATTTAGAAGTCTTAAAGCTGTTGAAAAATTGGTTTACGTACAAACTCAAAACTTAGAAATGGTTTGTTATAAAATTCGATATATCAAAATTAATGCAAATGCTGATTTTGTATCTACTGTTTGCTCTTCATTGGCATATTCAAAAAGTGAGAAACGTAAACATGACCTCTCAGTTGCAGAACGGAATGAATCTGTCAAAAAGCAAAAGCGGCAAAATAGCGCTGAACACTATTCTAAAATCATTGGATCTCCGGAACATGACAAAAAAAAGCAGCAAATGCAGTCCCGTCATTCTGAAATTGTTAGAACTCCAGAATATGAAAAAAGAAAGCAACACAAGCGGTCTCGTTATTCTGAAAAAATGGGTACTCCGGATCACGAAAAAAGAAAGCAACAAATGCGTTCTCAGTATTCTAAAAAAATTGGAACTGCGGAACATAGAGAAAGGAAGGAACAAATGCGGTCTTATTCAGCGTCTAAAAAAGCAGAGAAAAAAGTAAAAAAAAATAATATAGACAGGATAAAGAGATTTAAGACAGAAGTTGCCCAAGGACCTTATTACATATGTGTAGTTTGTAATCGATGTCTTTATAGAAGATCTGTTTTGTTATTTTCTGAAGCAAAGTATTCAAATCTTGA
>JAULBZ010001916.1:0-20194 GCA_032360805.1 Neoturris breviconis
CTGTTGGAACTTTTATATATTTCCAAAACAAGCCTTTGTATGTTTTGATGATGGATAGAGAAAGAATCATCTTTAATCAGTAAATTTCCAAAGAAAGTCTCATAATCATTATAAACAACTCTTAATGATCTTTCTTGAAGTCTATTGATTTTATTATTATTGGGTACAACTAAGGAACATCCAAACAGGTGGACAGTATTTGAATTGGGATTCAATGAAGGCTGTATACAATATGCGATGCTTTTTAAATGATAGGTACTTACTCGTCCTCAAAAGAACACTTAATTTAATTTAATTCACTTATAAAATGTAAAACATAAAGCTATAATTAATATATATTAGCTACCAGGGTCCGAAAATATATGCGAAAAATCAGCAAAACATAATTGGTTTTGAATGGAACTCAGTCTTATAGCGATATCTTAGAATATTTGATGATGTCATCAATAAAATATAATCAAAACAAACATGACAAGAATTGTACCAATTTTTAATACAGTAGCGTTAGTAGTTCTAGAGATATAGTAAGGGGGGGATACAAATACCCCTCCCTCAGATTTGGGTAAAAAAAACTCAGTGGGCTTATGCATGATTGTGTATCAAAATTTAGTGGATATAACTTATATGAAAACCATCAAACAAGTGACTTGTAAAGGACTTGCTTTTTTATTTGTAAAACGAGCAGTATACTGCAGACGATACCAGGGATATTGCAGATGAAGTAAAGGACATTACCCAGTATGAAAAACATATTCAAAGTCCACAGTAAAGATGCTAGAACAACGTCAAACGAGGTCTTTAGTGTGGATTTTGAACAAGTTTTTGTATACTGCGCAACAATTTACAAAAACTAATAAAATATCAATTTTTCTTAAACATAATTTCCATTTACAAAATATTAGACTGCATTCGTAGATTTATTAGAAACGGCAGAAACGGAACTAAATCAAGAAATCGGAGCTGCGTTAATGCCGTACGGGACTGAAAGGGTAACAAAATATATACAATATACAAAATATTTGCAATATTTTACAATGTTAAAATGTTCTCAATAGAAATTTAAATATATGTACATTAGAACCCAGATTTTCTGAACCCAGATTAGTTCGAAAAATCGGGGGTTCGAAAATGTCGGCGTCGATCATATGTCATAACTTTTTACATAATTTTTGAAAGAATAGCTTATACGACTAGAAAGTTTGTGACTTTTCCTACAATTCATCTAGGATCATTATGAAAAAAAATAACAATAATTTAATAATAATTTTCCCATAGTAACCAATGTTTTTACAGCTGGTAAATTTATTTTCTTATTGTTTTTCCATCTTTTCAAACGAGTTACACTTTGTTTTTTTTGTTTTGCTAAAATCTTTTGTAGAAGAATCTCAATTCGCTTATTGCCCACTAACATGGATGTTTCATTGTCGAGAAATAAATAACAAGATAAATAGACTTCGAAAGAGCATTGAGGGTTATTTATAGGGACGACATATCATCATTTACAGAACTATTAACAAAAGATGGTTCTGTTAGCATACACCATCGTAATATTCAACCACTAGCAATAGAATTATACAAATCTAAACATGACTTATCACCAAAAATTATTCCAGAAATATTTTTGCCTAAAAGTTATAAAAGACGTCCACTGCGATCGCAAACTGATTTTGAACTTCCAAAAGTAAATTCCGTATATCATGAAACTGATTCATTAACATTTCTGAGACCCAAAGTATGGGATATGGTACCTAGCACACTTAAAAATGTTTAGAAATATTTAAAAGAACTGTAAAAACTCGTATTCCGCATTTCTCTTTTCCTTGTAGCGGCGTGTATATCCGTCAAAAATTCGTAAAATGAGCGTACTAATTTCTAACCAAGATTTAGATATATGATGTACATACAAACAAAATACGAATCATGTCTCCTGTGGGTACACTACGTCGTAACAACGTTGTAACAACGTCAAAACGACGGGGTTTTTTTTCTCTGTAAATTCGTCGTCACAAAAATAATACCCAGCAATTGCGAGCTTGTCATATATTGTTTGAATCTTGATATGCGTATTTATCATGATGACGTCATTCTAATAATAAATAATAACATATACTTGAATATAAATCTAGCAAACTATCCTGGGGTGAAATTAGGTGGATAATGGCGCCAAACGAAAGAAACAACCTATGCATGAGACACATGTGGACATAAGCGGACTTTATTATATAAGAAACAGTAAATTTTGGCTGAGCTTCAATGCTCTTTTAATCTTTTAGAATTCGAGCCTCATTTTGTACTTATTTTGTTCTTTTCGTTCGTAAGAACAAGGATAGACCTATTCACAAATATATGAAAATGTGGTGTTGTAACAATTGCTGTTCAAAGTAAACCTGCCTGCATAAAAAGGATGTTATTGCATTGCAACAAGTTCTATTTTGAGCAGTCATCGCCTCGTTTTCATGTATTTGTGAATCAATCTATCTTTGTTCTTACTTTAGCAACTATTAGCATTGTTCTTAGAAAATTATTTACTCATTATTCTTATATTTTTCAAGATATGAGCCTCGATGTTCTCATATTAAAAAGTGCATATCTTTCCTCACTTTTAAAATTTACGATTCTTCAAAGCAATTGACCAACTGCTTTTTTAAAAAGATAACATTGATTCCACTATTCTTAGTTGGTTTTCTATAGTTAAAAAATCGAATTCGCCCTAATGGAGCCCAAAAAACAACCAAACATACAACCGACCGAACAAACAAACAAACACTTCTTACATATTTCATCTTTTCATATACTTCTCATTATCCCTATTATCTCAGCTTTCATTCTATAATTATGTGGAACTAATGCACATGCTCTATCTAATGCAGTTCGTCTTTTCACATCTTTTACTCTGCAATTTGCTCCATGCGTTAATAAAATTCTTACGCATTCTATATTTCCGTTATATGAAGCACAATGTAGAGGTGTTTCCTTGATATGATTACGTTTATCAAGAAAGCGTTTATCAGTGTATTGATTATCCACATGGATTAAATAACGGAGTATGTTACTTCGGTTCCACATTGCTGCACAATGGTATAATGTATTTCCATTAACATATTTATCATACACTTTCCATGGAGACATGTTGATTGTATTTTTTAATGACTCAAGGTCATCATCTCGAATCACACATAACAAATCTTAAATAGAATCAAGAAAATATAAGAATTAGGGAAATTATTTAAAAAAATATAAAAAAAAAAAATTTGGTCCAGAAATACTTAATGAGAGAAATTTCTGATCAAGTTTGTTTGGGTAAGGTAGTGGCTTTATATACACTACCTCATGCAATTGTGTTTTTCTAAAATTGAAAATTTATGGACTTTTATTTATTTTAGAACAAATAAAAATGTAAGCAATTACAATCAGTAGTGCTTCACGGACCATATGTGTATCGTGGCAGATTTAGGCAACTTAGTCAGTATTATGATTCAGAGCCCAAAAAAGCCCGGTCTGAATAGGGTTAAGACTTTCCTTTCCTTTCCAGATCATAGTGTATGAGCTGTGAAGTTAGTCGTCGTTAAACTAGGGCTTCAACTAAGGTTCAAGAGCATATCATTTGTGGTTCCAGATGAATCAAAGCAATATAATATGGAGACTTACTGGTGTTGAAAATGGGATTTTCTATGATATTTAACTCTGTTCGTACCATGGGGAGATGGCGTAATTTCAAGCGACAATGGCGTGAACAAAGTTGAATATAGCCAAAATGTCATAGAAAATTAAATTTTCAACACAAGTTCAAGTCTACATAATAACCCTATTTTACGCCCTTCCCCCGGGGGGGATGGGTCGAAATCAAAATTTTAAAAACATTATAATTATGTATTCATCTCTTTTTTGTCGATATTCGGTTCCGATTTTATACACAACATCGATAAAAATTGAACTTTGTTTGGTGGGCAAAAAAATCAAAGCTGAAGCTTCCAACTTGTTTAGACGTAGTAGATCCAGAATCTCTGGACCAGTATTATCAAATAAACGATGTCAATTTCTACCAATGGAATGTCTATAATTTCTTTCTCTGAGGTGGAAAACGGTCTTTAAGATGCTAGCACGAATTTTCACTACTTTGGACCAAAATCGCAACTTGGATCTTATGCTAATAGTTAAAATAATAGCACTTCAGAACTCAGAAACTTGTTGTAATAAAAGAGCGGAACCCTTCTCTGATACCTACGCAGACGCATTGTGAGAGTAATGATGGAAAATCCAAACTTTGTTTGGTGGGCAAAAAAATCAAAGTTGAAGCTTCCAACTTGTTTAGACGTAGTAGATCCAGAATCTCTTATTGTGCAGACGCGTCCATCTTGATGCAGATGTCGAGTCATTATATGTAATACTTATGGCCAGCAGTAGTTCTTATTCCGACTAAAATCCATGCAAATAGGCCTTGTGGCAAATAATAAAAAAAGGCGTGCTAGCTCAAAGTAGAAACTTGTTGCAATGCAATAACTTTCATTTGTGCAGTGAACTGTTATTGCATTGCAGCAAATTTCTACATTGAGCAACCAATACCTCGTTTTCATTATTTGTGAAAATATCTATTGGATAACCTCGTTCCCAGGGCTTCTTCTATATTAACGTCACGTCAAAAGAGAATAAGCCCTTGGAACGAAGTTGGTCTATTGGAATGTCAGAAAAGCCTTTATGGTATCAAAAGGCGTGAAAATGAAACTTACCGATATATCTCCATGGAAGTTGTGCAGGGCCAGATTCACCAAGGCTGCTAACAGTTGTCACTGCGAAAATGTAATGTTCTCCTTTAATCAAATCTTTAAAAGTGTGTGTTGCAGTAGATATAGGTTTAGATATATATTCCCAATTATCAGCATCTCTTCGTTTTTCTTTCACAATATAATCATATGGACCATCTTTCCATGTTAATTTAATTTCCGTCAGAATCGCGTCGCTTGCAACACTTATGTTGCATTTCAAATCTTTTGGAGCCTCAAAACTAAAAATGAGACGAGAAGAAAGTTGGTTAACACTTTAAAAAAAATAAACCAACCTCGTTCCCAGGGCTTTTTGCGTAGAGAGAAGAAGCCCTGGGAACGAGGTTGCCAGTCAACAAATAATATTTGTTGTCAACCACTGTCCATCATTTCAAGGCTAATTGTAAGAACAAAGCTTGGGTATAATTTGTGCATAGATGTGGGTGCAAAATGTTCTTTCAATTCAAGCATAGGCGTATGTGATTTATAGTATAATTTCAGATCCATATTTTTCTAAAATATTTTGAAAAGGTACGTTGACATAAGGTATATGGTATATTGATCAACGTAACTTTTCTCAAAATATTTTAGAAAAATATTAATGTAAATTAAACTATAAACCACATACTAATATGCTTGTATTAGAAGATTTTGATATGATAAAACATAATAAAGTTTTGTATGCCGTTATGAACTATATTTCCCTCCAATTTCCTGACGTTCTTGCCTTCCACTTTCTTTTCAAAGTTATGATACATTTGAAAGCTTATAATATATAAATTCAACTAATAAATCTATTTTTCCCTCACTTTCCTGTTGGTGATATATTTATTGTATTCATGTAAATAGCCATCAAAATATGACTTCTAGGTGGTAATAAATATAAAAGGTAAACTTACGGTGAAACAGTAGTACTTTTTTCAGATACATCAATAGGAGCCAACTGTTCCATCATTAAACACAATTGTTTATATACTCCTGATTCACTGTTAATGCATATACATACTTTCCCTTCACTATCTTCTACTTGTCTACTTGAAACATCTGTATCATCCACCAGGACATCTTTTATAGTGCACTCTTTCACAACACTATTCTCAATGGATTTCTTCAAGATATTATGTATAACAGGTGGCATATGTTCTGTGTCATCCATACTAAACTGATGCGGATAAACTATAAATAGCTCCGATGTGCATCTGCTTGTGGTTTCCAAGAAAGATTGTTGTTCTTTTGCGTCATCCCTCCCAATGAATACAACTGCTTGCATACATTCCAAGCCTCTGGCTCCTTTATTATCCGTAATTAAATTGTAGTACTTAGGCAGTTCTGTTAATATATTTCCGTCTTGATCAGTGAATTTGTATCCTGACAAAGGATGATAGCTAATATATTTTTCCTTCAGCAGTTTTAAAATGTTTGTTATTAGCAAAAAGCTGTCCTTACTTTTACATAGAAAAAGCCTTTCACATTCGGTATTCATGCACAATCTTTTTATTGCTATAGTCAACATACATGTACGGTTAACGTTTTCAAATGATTCATCTTTGAGGTGAATAAACATGGGTATTTTACCTGTGATTTTATGTCGTATTGTGACACATTTCCTGCACCAATAAGTTGTTTCAGTTCTGCAGGAATCGTTGGGGGGTGCATCAGAGCTTTGCAGCTCATCTAATGGAACACGTACTTGAAATGATATCTCATTTCTACTTTCCTCTTTCAATTTTCTCTTCATTCCAGGAGGGCGCACAGCCCCTAAGGCACTTTCAGTCGTCTATAAGAGAGTATTAGTAGTACCAATATTTGATCTAAGGAAATAGAAAAAAGCAATGCGCACCAAACTACGCTTTTACGTACTTCTGACGTAAAGCCATCATGAAGTTATTGGCATACTAAGTAATCAAAACGGGGGTTGTGTTTAAGTGAATATTAAATTATTCTTTGAAATACACCATATATTACAAGCTCGTCCCCAGCACCTTTTGACTTATTTTTATTTTTCTCGGACCTTATAAAAAAAAAAGTCAAAAGGTGCTGGGGACGAGCTTGCATATATTATTCTCATTCACAAATATTTGTTTCACCTTGTTAATTTTTATCAAGAAAAATACTCATCAGGGTGACAAAATATAATGATATCACTACCGTTAGTCATTTCTAACAATATTTCACCATAAAAAACGATGTAAACTTACTTACGGTTGCGATCTCGGGTTATTCAATATTTATATTTATATTTAGTCTTTTGCTGATGGAACAAGTACTGCTAGATGTACTGAATTGACTTACCCCAGAAATGTTGACAACCCCAAAAAGTGGCGTTAGAATGAACTGTGTTCGTTGCGACAAGTTCTATATCCAAAGAACTGTTAGTAATGCATCTAAAGAACCATGGCCCACTTAATTAAGTTCCTTAGTTGCATTAAGTGAGTTTTTGCATTTCAAAATTATCAATGTTAGACATCTGGCATTCATTCAAAGTATTAGCTATTGTTACCTTGCTGTCATCCCCATGCCCATGCACATCCTCCTGCTTTGCTTTAACTCTTAGAATATCTCTGCATTGATTTTCTTTATGTTGTATATGATTTGTTAATTCAGCCGCTATATTATCTGCAGCACTTTCGGTGAAATTATAATTAGATGTCGTCGAACGCATATGATCTTGTAAGGTAAAACAAACCAGATCGAAAATGCACCTGTACGGATTGTTATCAATCTTCAGATCTTGTCCTCCACCCGATAAAATCTTTCTTTCTTTTTCCAGTGATTGTGGCAGAAATAGAACGAAACATGGTTTCCATACCTCACTTTTAAACATTGCGTCAAATTTATCTGCCTCATAAACATCTAGATTTTCTTGATCGAATTCATCTATGATTATATGAACTGTATCTTCCCCACATTTGATTCTGATCATTTGAAACAACTCTGATAATCTTGGAATTTTTGATAGTCCCAAATAATCTTGTACCAGATCTTTTCTGTTAAAACAGTAAAATCTTTGATTTAAACTTGATTGTTTAATCTTGTGTATTATCTTCTTCATTTGTAAATACAGTAAGCTGTTATCATCCCAACATATATAAAATATGAAGTTGCTTGTGTTAGATTCCTGCTTTGCGAGTTCTTTAAGTTGGTATTGACCTAAAAAATGGAGCGCAAATATCTAGACAAATATAGCCTCTTTCCAAGGCTGTGTCCAAAGATTTTATATCCAGCTACAAAATATTTCTGTGTGTAGAGAATTCATTCCCAATAACCCAAATACTGGATAAAAAAACGAGAAAAACAATGCATAATGCATACTCTAATACTTCGATTAAACGTCCCCTTTTACAGCAAAATATTTAATAAAAGTCTCCGCTATCAAACGCCCCCCAGAAATGGGAAAATACTAGATGATCGTTGTGTTTTGGAACTATTCTTGCAAATATCTGATCAATATAGAGGGAATTTAACGTGTTTTAGGTGTAGCATAATATAGATATAATAAATAATAATGTAATGTAAAGAATAATACAGTAGTATAGTAGGGAAATAATTCTTCACCATTTCGTAATTCTTTACCATTTTTTCAGTATATTCAATAGACGTCTCTCTCTTTTAAACGCCCTCTCGAATAAACGCTCCCTTAAAAGTTGCAAAATTTAATAAACGTCCCAAGCGTTTATTTCAAGTAATACGGTATCTGCATTTCAGTACCCATTAATATGCACAAACGGAACATAACTTTAAAAAGAAAGTGGAAGGCAAGAACGTCAGGAAATTGGAGGGAAATATAGTTTATAACGGCATACAAAACTTTATTATGTTATGTCATATCAAAGTCTTCCAACACAAGCATGTGAGTATGTGGTTTATACTTTAATCTACATTAATCTGAAAATGTCGATACCCATAGGAAAGCCGATTGTTTGCGGTAAACCCTATTTCCTATGGTAAAGCAACTTTTCAAGTATAAGTAGCCTCGGGGCGTTCTTTAAAGATGGTTTTGGTAAAATGAATTTTGACAGCATTGCATAAATCGTGCGACCTGATGCTTTATGGAATTTAATATGGCAACTTCCCTGTAGATCAGATATCTCCCTAACTCCTAATGAATTATTAGAGAGATAATTCCATGCTGGCTTTGCGTACCTGGAAATTAAGGAATTCTTACAGATGCACCATGATAATAATATCAGTCTTTCCATGTTAAAGAGAAAATTAAAACATCTTGGCTTGTTCAGAAGACCGTTAAATGGAAGTGATTATGAAGGTGAGTGATTAAGAAGTTCAAAGAGCCGTGCAAATGAAACTATACAGCAGAGGATCTAATCTTGGTTATCGTCGCATTTGGTCCCACTTACGTGCTATAGGAACGCTCACTCGAAGAGACATCAAACTGATTAGGGGGATATTCTACAAAAAATAAACTAGGAAAAGAACTATGAATTAAATTTTGGAGAAAACACCAAAAAAAAAAAGTTAGGAGGAAACACCAAACCTTTTGGGAGGAAACACCAAATTTCTAGGAGGAAACGTAAAAATTTTGGGGGAAACACTGAAAATAAGAAACTGACACCTCAGGGCCATCGTAGTCTTGATAGATAGTATTTGGAATTACTTGAGAATAACATGAGGATCAAAAATTTACTATACAAAGTAAAATACACATACCCAAAACGCTTTTACCAGCACCAAATCCACCAAAAATCATTTTCTTTAAAGCTGGATGATCTATTGTACGATGTTGATCATAGGTAAAAAACAAGTTAATGATTTGATTATGTTCATCACCTTTGTATGTCCTGCCTGTTCCAAACTTTGGATACCTGGTGTTTACATCAATTTGTCTTGTACCCATGAAACCAAATACAGCACTTATGATCTTTATCAAACAATCATCATCTTCTTTTAATACATCACTCTGATTCAAAGTAGAAGAAATGCGGCGTTTCCACCATTTCATGAATACTTCACGTCCACCATTTAAAATCTTTCTATCAATGATCAAACAACTTTTGCAATACTCGGCGTTGTAGTCATCTAAGGAAATATTTGGCGTTAAAACAACGTTTGCCATGGTGATGTCCGAACATTTGATGAAACGTTTATATAAAAAGAGAAGCAGTTTTAGATCACTTCTTCCATTTGTTTCTTCTTTGTTTAATGCTTTGATATCAGTATCTTCAGTTATTCGTACGTTTAACATCAATTTTCGTTTTGGATTAAGTAACAACATTCTATTGTTACTGCACTGCAATTCTTCATCCGATGCGATTTGAAGATCTTTAAGAACATTATTATAGGTTTTCATATTGCCGAGATGCATTTGGACGTGATTTATCACATCATAACGTGTAAATAGATAAAAGTCTCCATCCTGAGAATCTAGAGAATTTATCATCTGCTTTGCCATTTCGTCCATTGTAAATGTTGAACTTTTTGTTGGTGGAAAGATCAGTTTATAATGCTCGCTAAAATATCTATTATAATATTCCATACATCTTTTATCCCAATCATCTAATGTTATTGTACTCATTGAATTGCCACTAGAATAATATGTGATCTTGTCGCCACCTCTTAAAACTTTCATCTTACTTTGGTCATTGAGATCAGATATCTCAACACTTCCATGACTTAGAATTGTATACCATAAATCAGTTGTCTCATACTCTCGTCTATGAATATTACCTAAACAAGAATCATTAATCGTTGGTCAAAATAACATTTTATCAAAGTCAGTATTGCCGAACAGATTTTGAGCACCTTCTAACAACAAAATCGAAAAATACATTTTTGTAAGTTTTGACGCGCCATTATGACCCTCAAAAGTTATGGAAGGGGAGGGTTCTCCAGGCACTGAAATATTCAAAAATGCATTATTAATTATTATTAAGGACGTTATTTTCTTACATATTTTAAAAATCTGCATCATACTTTTGTGAATTTTTGCCCCCTGAATCTTCTTATACCTTGCCATAAATTAACAAATTTCCGGGGGTACCCCACCATACTAACGAAGAGTTAACCCTATTCAGGATAGGCTTTTTGTGGCTGTGAGTTGATGGGAAGCGGCACAAAGTACCTCCACAACTACAGGGAACAGGCTATAATGTTGAAAATTTCCAGAAAGTTAGTCTAACACATAAACAACACTTTGTCATAATTTTTTGATGACGTCATTACTTATGCTTACGTCATCAGGGCCAAACAGGTGGTGCAAAAAAATTAAAATTATTTTTTTCCAAACTATATACCAAAGTGATTTTCAAAAAAATAAGGAGAAAGATATTTTCTTCTTAACAAAAAAAAAATTACCACCTGCCAAAAATTTGGTTGCTAAGGAAAAATTATCCCTAGTTAACAAAAATCTTTTTTTTGAAAATGATCCTAGATAAATTATAGGAAAAGTCCGAAAATTTCAAGCCGTAATAGCAGAAGTTATGAATAAAATTATAGTAGGGAGGCACATTGTGCCCTCCATCCCGAATAGAGTTAAAGACTTTCTGTTTCAAAAATGGATAATTTCTGAATTAGCACTCTCCTTCACAGAGGATGATTTAGTAAAGCTTCCGAAGTTGTTATTAGTGACGTGTGATAAAATATTTGAGGTCAATTTCTGCCAATGAGATGTCTTCTTTTGGATTTCGCAGCTAATGTTTCTCGTAATGGAAGCCAAAAATTAAGGATGAATATCAGTATTAAGTCGGATTTCCATTGGGTAATTTTTTTGCCGTGCGCGCTACTTTTCTTGAATGACTTTTTCTAACTAAAGATAAATAGAGCGCGCGACAAAAATCACCCAATGGAAATCTACACTTCCCAGGCGGAAAAAAACTTTTCAAAGTCAGCAAAATAACGTTAGAGCTGCGAACAAGTTTATGTCGGCTGGGTTATAATCATGCGTTTTCCATCCATAATAGTGATTGCATTCAGAGATATTTTGTCCTACAAAATTATTTCCAATACAATAGAAAGACAATAGCCTAATGTCTAATAATTTTTGAACATTTTTGAACATTTTTGAATTGACTTTGATGATGACATTGTCTGTACCAAGTTTTATTAAGAAATTCAAAGTAGATTAAATATGCTACCCAAAGGACCCCAAATAAAATAGGGCCTAATTAAGAAGTTATATTACCATCATCCAAATTAAATACTCTTGACACATGTCGTTCAATATCATTCCTATTGATATTTTGCAATTCTTTCTTCAATTCATGCCATTTTATCCCCTCGTTGTCTTGCATACATATCAGTGGAGCTTTCAATTTGAAAATATCAGCAAGATGGTTCCAATCTTTACCAACCATTGAAAAAAACAATTCTGTAACTTCTGGTGACACATACACATGCTCGTCACCTAATGCAATAAGCATAAAATTTAATGTTTCACAAAGCAAACGTAATCGTGCAAAACCATTCAGATATGGGCAAAAGAAACATGTTAACCCTATAAGACCCGGGCTTTTTGGGGGTCTAATAACCCGGAGGGGGGTACAATGTACCACACCAATAACTTTTGAACTGCTGCTCCGTTTTACTTGGAACTTGGTCACAATACACCCCAGGCTTACTATCCGAAAATTTAATAAAAATTTGCATACGTCATCATTTCATGCAGAATGTGAGTATCCAATCGCAGTACCTGTAAAAACCTGACTTAAAAGGCAAAAACGGAAATTTAGCTAGAACAATTAACTATATCATTATATTTGCTAATTATGAACGTTCCATTAACTATTACATCAAATATTAAATCAAAAAGATTTTTTGAAAATTTCCGGGGGTTGTGTTACAAAGTACAACGTACCCCCCCCCTCCCCCCTCCCCGGGTAAATACGGTTTATAAATGTTTTCTTCTTTACATACATAAAAATATATAATATCGTAAAATTAGAAAATTAGATCAACAATAATTAATTTTAATTTCTAAACTTACTAGGACAAGGAAAGTCATTGCATGGTCTGCTCTCAATTGCCTCACCATCACAATATTTTCCTCCTCTTGCTGGCACAGGATTTATGCACCACCTTTGTCTCATTAATGTGCCATTACCACAACTTTGGTCACAAAGTCCCCATTCTGTCCAAATTGTCCAATTACCATCAACTATATACAAGCAAAAAAAACATAATTATGTTTGATATATCGAAACATATTAAGGTGGATTTTTATGAGGCAAAATATTTGCAGCGAAAGTCAAAAGAAGACATTCCATTGATAGAAATCAACGTGACACATAGTGTGACGTTAAATTCTACCAATGGAATGTCTTCTTTTGGCTTTCACCATAAATATTTTGCCTCGTGGAAATCAACTTTTAATATTCTATCAGGCTACAACATGAAAGATTGCCAAATACAGTGAGCAAAATAAAAGCAAATAATCACTGTGGAGGAGTGATTTTTGAGCATAGCTACAAAGCCTGAAGTTATGCTCCATAATTCCTCCTCCACAGTGAGGATTCGGAAAGTCTTTCACACTGTGATCATAACATAAAATAAAATGACATACATATCAGTAAGGGAATTAATAGGTTGGGAACTATGAAGTTTCCGATTTTTTTTTTATGGAAGGTAAATAAAGTACAAATAGATAGAATAGAACAGATCTCCCAGGCAGCAAACACACATAAAGCATTACTTCAACACAACTCAGAAACAATATTGGCTTTCCGGTTTTCATTTAATTTGTTTATAATATTAGTCTCTCAAAGGTCCAGAATGCAATGCTTTTGAGGTTCTTAAATAAAAAAGTTTACGCTGCGATGCTTTTCAAGATTTCCAAATGTAGTAAGATTTCTTTACATAATTACAAATCACTTAAGGTTAGAACAATTCGACAGTTCACATTAGACATCCACTTTTTAATTTTTTATAGTTGAAAGTTTATTATCACAATATTAACTGAGAAGCTCTATAATATGCATAAATATATACCTGCAAACTTGGTTGAAGTTTATTATCTGCAAAGTTTTCGCACAAAATTAAATTAAATTACTATTACTAGTTAACTTACCCAGTATGCTAAAAGTGTCCAAAGTCAGCAGTAAAGATGCTACAACAATGTCGTTCGGCATTGTTCTAGCATTTATACTGCAGTTTTTGAACAAGTTTTTGCCCACAGGGTATCAGTGGAACAAGACGAGAAAACACCAGGAGTGTACCAACATACCAAATGTATCAGTTTCAACAAATATGCAGTTTGCTGGTCCATTTCCAGCAGATGTGAAACCAGCAACGCAAACACTGTAATTGGTATGCAATCCAAGATTCATAACATTACAATCAACAACATCTTCGCCATAACAAATAGAAATATTCATAGCAGTACAGTTATTTGAAACAGCGCAAAGTTCAACTTCTTTTGCTTCTTTGAAGAAAATATAATAGCCAAGCAACAACCCTTCTCGATGTTGATAGTCCAACGATGAAAATTTGATGTTTATTGCTGAGCTACTAATATTATTTCCTGTTACATTGGTTGGTTTCAATGAAGGTGCTAAAATAATATTCAGTAATCAAAATAAATACAAACAATTACAGTGGAGGAATGATTTCTGAAAATTACTCCAGGATTTGCAGCCTGAAATGATGTTCAAAATAACCTCCTTTTAGAGTGTTTATTTGTTCTTACTTTTAACACTGTTGATACAAATTTATTTGCAACAAAAAAAACTTATTCAAAGTCTGCGGTAAAGATGCTAGAACAATGTATCCAGTGTCTTTACTGCAGATTTTGAACAGGTCTATTCTAACATTTTGAATTATTACAATAAGCTTGAATATAATTTTCAGATAACACCTTTGGAGAAACATTTTTGAGTTTGGTTTTCTTCCAAAACGTACTCCTCCATAGGTGGCAAATATTATCAGGCTTACCACAACCCAGTCGGCAAAAACCTGTTCAAAGTCAGCAAAATAACGTTAGAACAACGTTCTTTGAAAGATTGAAAAGTAAACCATCCTCAATAATAATAATAGATAAGCTCCACATCTTTAATAAAAACTATGATGTAACAAACCCCGAATATAACTGCTGAATATCACAAGTGGGGGAGTGTTTCAAAGCTGAAAACTACACTCAAAAGTTTCTCCTCCAAGGTGATGTCCAGTAGTTACATACAGGCTTTTTGTACTAGCAAGTATTATTCACTTTATTTTACTTTTTTACAAATATAGAACAGAGCAAAATTATAGAATTTATAGAGTACAAAACATACTGTTCTGAGCTGTTCTGAATAAAGTTGAAAGCACTGGTCCATATCCCACTTTTGTAGCAGCAGATACCAGTATATGATAATAGGTATAATTATCAAGATTTACTACTGAGGTATTTGAAATATTTCCAGATATATAGGATGAATTTGATACAATAGCCATATTGTCCTCCCATGGATGCATTACTTTTACAGCTGTTATGTTATATTTAATAATTACACCACGTTTTTCCATTGGGAAAACTTCTTCCCATGAGAAATGCAAACTTTCTTTTTCATATATGTTCCACTGAGTTAAGTTATTTATTACTCCAGAAGGTACTAAAATAAAACAATTCTATGCTTGTATGTGGAAAATTATATGCAAAAGCCAAAAGAAGATATTCCATTGGTTGAATTTGACATGGGTACAGCTGATTTCCACTGAGTAACTTGTACTGCACTCTCTACTTTTATCGAGAGACTTTTTCTGTCCGCTTGATTTCGAGTTCCACCCATTTATCACACTTCAGTAATTGTTATCTTTCACATGGACAAAATGGTAACAAAACAACAAAAGTTGATTGCCTGAATTATTGCAACCAAATATTAATGCTTTTCTTAAAGTTTTTAAATTCTGCACCGACTAAATACTGCAAAGTGATTGCTTGAGGTAGAAAGGTCAATTAAAAAGCAGCCTTTTTTTTGGCACCACCAGATTGTAACTCAAACAATAATACCTTTCATCGATGTACATGATTAGTTAAAACAACGCTTGATAAAAGTAGTGTGCATAAGAAAATGGAAATCAGCAATAAATGGAAATCAGCAAATAGAGATATGCCAAGCCATAAAATAATTGCTGGACATCACCTATGGAGGAGTGTTTTTTTCAGTTTAGTTTTCAGCTGTCCAGCTAAAAACTAGGAAAAAAAACACTTCTCCACAGGTGATGTCCATCATTAATTTCAAGGCTTGTCTGCATTATGACTTCTGATTACAAAATAAAGTTGTCATTTACTATGCGAAAATGATTAAAGAACGACCAAAAAAGTCTTGAGTAAGATACAGCACAGTACAGTAGCTAAAATAATAGTAAAATAATCACTGTGGAAGAGGGATTATTTAGCATATCTTCAGGTTTTGTAGCTTGAAGTTATGCCCAAGATTTACTTCCCTACAGTGATTACTTGCTCTTATTTCGACCAACATGTAATGGGATGATTTCTCCATAAAAATCATCTATCTATGTTAACATAGCTGTTCGGTTTTGTTTCTCTTTCTGTCTGTTCATCCACAATACTCTGCCAGGCCGTTTTCATTGAAATTTGGCATGGGTGACCAAAGTGACCAATGCACCAAATAATTTTTAGAAAATTTTGTCTCATCCATTGGCCTTGCTTATTATTTGGCTTTTTTTGCGAAGCACGCGCAGCGCGCTTCGCATTTGTGGAGTTCCTTTGGCAGCAATTGCAAAAAAACCTCCATTAGTTCAGTGCAAAAGCGTGTCTACCATTTTGAAGCAAAATGAATTGACATATTTTAACTCGATTATCTTGCATTCACCATTTTGTTTGGATAATCGTGTTTGTTAAACACGATTTTGTGTTCGTTAAACACGACTTCTTTCATAGAAATATCTTGACAAATAAATGTTTTAAACTATTCAAATAAAAATATTATAATAGTTTTGCACGGACGAAATGTACATTTCTATTCTTTTCATTAAATTGGTATAAAGTTTATGTTTATAACAAAGAGATACAATACAGTTGATCAATATTTTTATATTTCTATAATATAGAACGTATTACACAAAACCTCAATCTTCTTCAGATGATGATAATAATGTTGACTTAGGACCTCTATGGAGCCCAATGTATCACAATATAACTCGCTGAAACGATGTTCTGTCTCATCCCTATTTCTGCAATCATATCGGCAGAGTATTTATATGGCAAACGAGTTATCACTCCTAACCGATATATTGCTATATTGCGATATATCCGCAAGGCAACACAAAAAAAGGCCCTAAACACCTAAATTCATACTGTTAATTTCTATGTTGGAAGACTAACTTCTTCTTGCACCGTTGCTTTTCTGTTGCGGTTCTTTCTCTTGCCGTTTGCATGTAGCTCTTATCTGGTGCCTTGGTTCTCTTGCCTTTCCTATGCCTATTCCTTAGTCCGGTCTGTTTCCTGTGTTCCTCCGCCGACTTGCCTATCTTAAAATTTCGCTTGCAAACATAGTGGTACACCCACGCTTTGCAATCCTTAAATTACTGGTACATGTCCTGTTAAAACTTGGAATTCTAAACTAAATTCACCTGGAACACAAAATGATGTTTTGGAAATTTTACCTCACTTATTAGTTCTGTTTTTTTCGTTGCCTTTTTTGAAGGTTTTTGACCCATAAAAACAGGACTGTCTTACATTTTCAGCTGAAATTTAGTGGAGAACGGAATGTTATAAAATATGTTTGAATAATTTGTCTCAGTTACTTGCCCCTACCATTTTTGTTCTTTTACAGGGTTTTGCCAAAAACTTGTTCCAAGTTTGCAGTAAAAATGCTAGAACAAACATTGCAAACATTTGTCTCTAGCATCTCTACTGCTGACATTGATCATGTTTACTACCAAAAACAGCAGTAAACTAAAGTAGAATACAAAGTAGTATAAATAAGCTCACCCATTTCTTTCGTATTTTGATGAATAGTTGTTGTATCGCCACAACCTGGAGTTGTACATCCCACTAAAGTGAGAGTATAATTTGTGGCTGGAAATAATCCATTCCCAACTCTCTCGTAATCATACTGAATATCTTGATGTGTAATATTAAGAGTAATTTCGTGATTCGTACCATTCCCAAGAATCCCATTGACATGGAGCAAATAGTATCTCATTATTCCATTTACAGATAGGTAAGGTATTTGTTTCCATATTACTTGAATACTGTTTGTTGTGACAGCATTCAGCGTAAAGTTGTCCGGAGGGGCTGACGGGACTAAAAAAGAAAAAAAGACATACAATTTTTCTTTCAATACAAAAGCAAGATAATACACAAAAACCACCCTTGCATTTTTTTTTTAACCTAATGTGTCCTCTTAATAAATGATCATTTTTACATAATTAATTTAGTTAAATTAAATTGATTTAAGAAATTGTGACGGACCTACTCTCAATAGGCCTACCAAATCAATGCCCCTAGAGGTTTTAAGTAATAGTACATGTCATTTTTACATTGTTTTGTAATTGTTCTTTTATATAGAAAATTGTAATAAAATCTATGGTAACCTTGTAAAAAAAGGTTTTACGTGATCATGGTCACAAAATGTGGCCAAAAGCTTACGATCTTGTATCATGTGTCATTCTTCTTTATAAATAGTATACATCGTAGCATGGGAAACAGATAATTTGTAAATGAAGAGTATAGGGTAGAAATATCAACAAACACCCTCATGAATAACATTTCCCAAATATAATGACTAAACCTTCCTACCTTAAAAATCCCTTAAGAACTTCTAACCTGTTCCAAGAACTTATACCAGTTGATAAAATACATCTTATTATAAGTAAGATTTGCGAACTTAATGTCATACAATATATTCAAATTTGTAAAAGTTAATCCTTGTGAAAATAATAAAAATATCATGAAATTTCTCACAATGAACGAACTAAAAATTTCTACTTACCATCTTCCAAAGTTTTGATTAAGTACCAACTAGATGGTACACCCATACCAATCTTCGTATATGCCCTCACAATAAATTCTTGATTCATATTTTTCCGTAGTTCAATACATATAACAGAGGTTTGTGAGTTAGCATCAGTTTTGTTGAAAACTTGAAAGACAGTTTCACCTATTTGGTTCCTTATTTCAACTTGGTATCCAATAATAATTCCATTTACAACTTCTCGATCAGGTAGACTCATAGTAATAACAATAGAAGTACTATTAACAGCAAACGAGGTAATGTTTGTTGGTGGACCTTCTGGTACTAAATATCAACAAAAGAAAATCAGTTTTTAGTCTTTTTAAGGATAGTTGCCTGTCTTTCTGTATGACTTTTTAAACATTAAAATATCTATGTTTCCTTTTTTATCAAATACTAACATGGAAAGCTAAAAGATTAAACTTTCCAAATATGGAATTGTTTTTTTGGAATTTTTGGAAGGTGGGAAGAAAAATGAAACAATGTAAAATGGACTCTTTTTGTATTTAATTCAAAAATTTTTATCGTTTTTCGAAAAAAACAACGCCATCGTGTTCAGCATAAATTAATCTGAAGCCAACCCCCATTATTTTAATTTTAGTTTTATAAAAACTATTTTCTTTTTTACTTATCTTCAGGGGGTTGTAACTTTTCAAAAAATGAATTTTATCGTTTCAAAGTCGTTAATTTTGGCACTCGTTTACAAGACAAATATTCCTGAGAGAGAAAGGAAATTAGTGTTGAAAATTACGTAAAATTTTATTCCGAGATACAAGCGTTTTATATTTCAACTCGTTTGATATAAATAATTAATTAATACAAAAGGTTTGATCTTTCAGAATCATTTCCATGGTGTCTGTATTGTTATTCTTTTCTTCTCTATAAATATGCTGAAACATGAACAAATGAGCCAAAAAAAGATCATTCTTAATTTTATCCCGTTGAAGTTTAAAAATGAAAAAACTAAGCTATATGTCAGATAGATCTTTCAAAGGACTTTTAAAAAATATTGAAAAAGTTTTTTTTGAAGATTTTATGAGAAAACCTAGGGAACCATCCTTAACATATCTTCAAAATAAAAATAAAACAAAAGTCCGAAAGTGGCCATTTTTTTCCCAACCGCCGATGCTTATGATATGAAACTTGGTAGACCTATAAAACAAACACTTTGATTAAAAAACATTGAGTTGAGAGCGTCATTTATACCTGCTATGACATCATCCATAATGAAAAATGCTCTAAATTGACTGTGGCGTTTCTTTCCAAACCACTAATAGTTATTGCATAAAACTTGGTACATTTATAAAAAACGTCAATATAAACGCTTTGACAGTATTTTTTTTTGTAATTTGCTGACGTCACTGGTACATGTTATGACGTCATCAATAGTGTAACATATTGTAAAAAGTTTGTGATCTTTTATTTCCGAACCACTAATACTTATGGCGTAAAACTTGGTACACATATAGAAAAACGCAATACAAACACATTGCAATAAATATGTTTGAGTTGATGACGTCATTAGTA
>JAULBZ010001917.1:0-20190 GCA_032360805.1 Neoturris breviconis
TCGTACGTATGATGACATGATCATAGGGGGCATATCATTTATATTTGAAGCTAAACGACGTCGTACGTATGATGACACGATGGGAGCAAAGCATTTATATTTGAAGCTAAACGACGTCGTACGTATGATGACATGATCATAGGGGGGATATCATTTAGATTTGAAGCTAAACGACGTCGTACGTATAATGACATGATGAGAGCATAGCATTTAGATTTGAAGCTAAACGACGTTGTACGTATGACGACATGATAGGAGCATAGAATTAAGATTTGAAACTAAACGACGTCGTACGTAGGATGATATGATCGGACCATAGCATTTAGTTTTGAAGCTAAATGACGTCGTACGTATGATAACATGATGGGAGCATAGCATTTACATTTGAAGCTAAACGACGTCGTGCGTATGATGACATGATGGGAGCATATCATTTAGTTTTGAAGCTTAATGACGTCGTACGTATGATAACATGATGGGAGCATAGCATTTACATTTGAAGCTAAACGACGCCGCACTTATGACGACATGATGGGAGCATATCATTTAGATTTGAAGCTAAATGACGTCGTACGTATGACGACACGATGGGAACATATCATTTAGATTTGAAGCTAAACGACGTCGTACGTAGGATGATATGATGGGAACATAGTATTTAGATTTGAAGCTAAATGACGTCGTACGTATGATAACATGATGGGAGCAAAGCATTTAGATTTGAAGCTAAATGACGTCGTACGTATGATAACATGATGGGAGCAAAGCATTTATATTTGAAGCTAAATGACGTCGTACGTATGATGACATGATGGGAGCATAGCACTTAGATTTGAAGCTAAACGACGTCGTATGTATGACGACATGATGGGAGCATAACATTTAGATTTGAAGCTAAACGACGTCATACGTATGATGACATGATGGGAGCATAACCATTAGATTTGAAGCTAAACGACGTCGCACGTATGATGACATGATGGGAGCATAACATTTAGATTTGAAGCTAAACGACGTCATACGTATGATGACATGATGGGAGCATAACATTTAGATTTGAAGCTAAACGACGTCGCACGTATGATGACATGATGGGAGCATAGCATTTAGATTTGAAGCTAAACGACGTCGTACGTAGGATGACATGATGTGAGCATAGTATTTAGATTTGAAACTAAACGACGTCGTACGTATGATGAAATGATGGGAGCATAGCATTTGCATTTGTAGCTAAATGACGTCGTACGTATGATGACATGATGAGAGCATATTATTTAGATTTGAAGCTAAACGACGTCGTACGTAGGATGACATGATGGGAGCACATCATTTAGATTTGAAGCTAAATGACGTCGTACGACATCGGACCATAGCATTTAGATTTGAACCTAAATGACGTCGTACGTAGGATGACTTGATGGGAGCATAGCATTTAGATTTGAAGCTAAACGACGTCGTACGTATGATGACATGATGGGATAAGGACTTTAGAGATGATTTATGCCTCATGACGTGCCAAGAGAATTGTTTCTCATTTGTATTGTTGACAACGTAGTTTTGGTTTCTAAGTAATGACAATAATTAAAAGTGCATTGCAAACAGATTACGACATTTATTTGTTATTTTAATATATATTTATTTTATCTCGTGATAAAGAGGCTTGTGAAGAGAATTGGTGTAGTATAAGAGTGTTGAAGTAATAATTTTACATTTATTGTTGGTAGAATATAGAATATTTGTTATCGGCTGAATTATTTATAGAAGAAGTCAACTATCGTTAAGACTGAGGACAATTACGAAATATAAGTCCTATCAACTCGATGAGTATATTCAATATAAATACACGTACAAACTAAAATATAACAGACATGTAGAAGATTGGAGTTTATTCATGGTTCCTTTACGGAACAAAAGGATACAAAGAATACTTGTAAGACTTTATACCTCCATGATTTGTGCTAATGTAATTTTGTATTATTTTTTTTATCTGTTTTCATTGCATGTGTTTGTTTATATTCTTATCTGTATCTTATGTAGATATGCTTAAGTGTATGCATTGTACGTGTATGTATATATTCTTATGTGTACCTTATGTAGATATTCTTATGTGTATACATTCTATGTGTACCTTATGTAGATATTCTTATGTGTATACATCCTATGTGTACCTTATGTAGTTATTCTTATGTATATACATTTGTTGTGTATGTTTATATTCATATATTTATACATTTTATCTAGCCATATTCTTGTGTATGTACATTCTTTGTGTATCTTATGTAGGCATTCCTACGTATATAAGGTAAGATAAGATAAGATAAGATATTTTTTATTTATCAATAGCAGTTACAATAATAACAAGATGCCTGAAGGCTTTAACAATTTCCTGAGAACGAATCAGACATTTAACTGCAAATATTTCAGATAGCAATGTCACCTATTTCGAAAATTCATGCCAACAACATAAGCTACAAACTTTCATAATGCTGTTCGGAAATCAGTAAAACAGCCGCATGGCGGCCAAAGTATTTCTGCCGGTTATGCAACGTTTTGCTTATGAGTAGTTTTTAGAATCACAACTGACAGTAATTACCTACTTAATTGCCTAGGCGAGCCAAATGACTTGTGAATTACTAATCAGTAATGATTAGTTTACTTATCTAGAGAAATGGTCTCAACTTAGCAACATAACCATATATCATAACCATAGAGCATAACCCTAAACCATAATCATAAACTACAACCATAAACCATACCAATAGCCATAACCATAAACCACAATGACATCACATAACCATAACCAATAACCATAACCATGGAAAAATAATAACCATACAAAAACTATAGCCATATCCATAACCACAACCATAAACCATAGCATTAAGCCAATAAATAAACAATATAAACCACAATCCAGAAACGTTACTTCGCCACGTTACTAATGTGTGTATATGGGCACATTCAAAAAAGCGGACAAACGTCTGAATAGATAGATAGTTAGATAGATAGGAGGTCTGTTTTAAACATTTCCTCGCCTCCGGCGCGGAAATTGAAAAAGAAATATAATTGGCTAGGGAAACAAGATTATAATAAATACTGCTATTGAAGGGAGACCATACCTAAAAGCATGAAGCTAAGGCAAAGGGTATGGCCACCCTTGGACGAATACAATATGCAATACGGAACGCATAAAACAACACAAACATAGTGGGTCAAAAGATAAGCAAACCATGCGAGAAACACTGCTCAAACCTGTAAATTCAAAGAGGATTAGTAGGTGGAAACAAAATGCTTTTTCAGATTACTTTTAAGATTAAAGTAATCTATGTTAACAACTTTTCTAGTCATTGATGACTGTATCTTATTCCAGGAATTAATGGCATTAAATCGAATTGAACTTTTACCAAAACAAGCAATATTAAACAAGACAACCTTCTCTACACGAGTGCCTTGAGCATGGGTGAAGTCTACAGCAAAGTGGTATTATGGACAGAAGCAGGCATTTTATCATGAAATAGTTTATGCAAAAACAGAATATTCTGACATTGGACAATACCAGATAATTTGAGGGGCTTCAGATTACCATACAGGTTACTGGATGATGCTCTTGACATAACAATGACATAGCAATAACTATCTACGTTGGATGTGTTTGTTTACATTCATATATGTATACATTATATGTAGCCATATTATTATTTGTATACATTATATGTGTATATTTGTGTAATTTGTACACATGTGTATACTTTTGTGTGTATGTTTATATTCTTATGTGTATATATTATATGTGCATGTTTATGTTCTTGTGTGTATACATTCTATGCGTATGTTTATGTTCTTGTGTATATGCATTTAAGTGTATCCTATATTGTTATGCGTGTGTATCTTATGTAGATATTCTTATGTGTATACATTTTATGTGCATGTTTTTATTCTTATGTGTATACATTTTATGTGTATGTTTATATTCTTACGTATATACATTTTATGTGTATGTTTATATTCTTATGTGTATACATTTTATGTGTATGCGTATATTCTTATGTGTACACATTTTATGTGTATGTTTATATTCCTATGTGTATACATTTTATGTGTATGTTTATATTCTTATGTGTATACATTTTATGTGTGTGTTTATATTCTTATGTGTAAACATTTTATGTGTATGTGTATATTCTTATGTGTAGACATTCTATGTGTATGTTTATATTCTTATGTGTATACATTTTATGTGTATGTTTATATTCTTATGTGTATACATTTTATGGGTATGTTTATATTCTTATGTGTATACATTTTATGTGTATGTTTATATTCTTATGTGTAAAACATTTTATGTGTATGTTTATATTCTTATGTGTAAAACATTTTATGTGCATGTTAGTTATGTTCTTATGTCTATCTTATGAAGATATTCCTATGTCTATCCTATGTGTTAGTATTTATATGGGTAATTGTAGTTGCTGCTTGTCACTAGATATGTCTCGCTATGAGTAACGCAATTATGTAGCTATTGTGAAATTAGGTTGGTATGGAATGTTTTACTGAAGTCAGTGTAGTGACACATTCTTTATGTTGTACAATAAATTAAAGCTAAATTTGTCTTGACCATTTATTAATTCCAACCCTAAGTACTCGCTGAATTCATTTATTTGGTATTATATAAAAATTAATTGGTTCACCATGTCTTTATTTGTTTTAGAAACAATCAATAAAAGATCGTCTTGACTATCCCATCATTTATTTATTTCATTATAATCACACATAATAAGGTAAACATATTCAATTTTATCAACTGGTAAATACTCCGTGTCTCATTATTTCAATGCAAAAATGGGTCAAAAGAAAACGATTTAGATTATCAATAGCAATAAAAATAAAAAAACTAAGATTTTGAAATAGTTATATGCTCAAATACCATCACTCGATAGCGATTCTTTGTTCTCTAACTGAGCACTCTGGTAGATGTAAATATTTCAAATTGAAACAATGACTGTTATTCAGTAAATACATGTTTTTTTTATAAGAACAGCGTTTATAAAAACATTATGTTAAAATGTGGACAAAAATAAGTACATGCTGTTTGAAATAATGTCCATGAAATGGAAACGGAAAATTTAAATCATTTCCTATTTAACCAATATTATAATATCTAACCAATATTTATTGGTTGTTGATCTAAAATGTTATAATAAATTTATTTCTTCGTGATCAAACTCGTTGCAGCCAACAAAATCATCAGTATCATCTGTGAACAAAATCATCAAGCTAGTTGCAGCCAACAAAATCATCAATATCATCTGACAATGCTCGATTATAATAACAGTGTAAAAATATTGAGTTTTAAAGTTATATAAGTGTTCTAGTCAGGAGAATAACTAAGATCATTTTAAGAACATTTAAGGCTCAAATTGAAGAACCAATATGCACAACGAGCACAATATGCTGAACGTGTCCTGGAAGTAGAAAATGGACCATTTTCTCCCTTAGTATTTACTTGCTTTGGGGGGATGGCTCCTGAGTTCTCTGCATTCTACAAACGACTGAGTGCAAGAATTGCAGAGAAACGCAATATCGAATGTAGTATATAGCCACTAGCTGGATACGAACAAAATTAAGATTCAGCTTAGTTAGAACAACCTTATTGTGTATACCAGGTTCACGTTAACACAAAATAAGAAATATTGAAAATTTTAAAGACTGTGACATTAAAATAGCAGCGTCAGCAACAAAGATTTTAAATTAAAAGTTTTTTTGAAACGTTTTTATTACATATTACAATAAAGTTTTTTAAGTTATTTTACTATTTTATGAATCTTAATATTTTAACAAAGGAAGGGGTATTACCACCGTGCCCCATGTGTATAATCGGTGACATTATAATTTTTTTTTTAGCACAATGAGGTTGACGAGAATTCGACGCGTTATGACAAAAAACAAACGTGTATCTACTACTCCTTAGAACAACTATCTTCCTGGTGCTCAGTTTTACTTCTTTTAGGATTGATCATAAAATTCAAATTATTTTTAGAAATTGTTATGGCCTCATTAGAAACACGTTTGTTAGAGTTATAGCAAAATGGAAAGTGGTAAGTAAAATTATATATCTTACTTTAATTATTTATAGTACGTCTCTACATAATCGACGATTCATTATTTTGCAATAACTTGTGTTTGAATAATACTTAGAATATGAAACTCAGTCAAGTTAAATGAAATCTCAAAAAAAAAAAAGATTTCTAAAAGTTTTGGTCACATGACTAACCCTAATTTTTTGGAAAATCGGATTTTTTAGGAATTTTAGCCGATAACTTCAGTATTATGCAATGTTTTTTGAAATATATATTCTAGCTTCCTAATAAAAGCAAATAATGACGTGAGATGGTGCAGTTATTTTATCGTCATTTCAGTGGACACGAGGTACAGCTTTAAGTAAACAGTAAATACAAATACAAATATCTTTAAAATTAAATCCCAACAAACGTAGAGCATAGTAGAGTAAAATATATTTAACGTTGGTACGATTACATAGTATTAATCTTACAAGAAGAAGAAACCAACAAACATAACTAATATAGAAAGATAAAATATGTATTCTCTGATAAACTAAAAGAATATAAACTAAAAACAGCGCTTACAAACAATGCAGGTGCAGAAGTTATACGGACATCTTCTTAAACTGTCTTAAAAAGAACTGACAGAAGCTACAAGCTTTTATCGATTTTGACAATCCTTTTCAGAGTAATGTAGCTCTAAACAAAAACGAGTTTACTCTATGTCGGATAGTTTTAAGGATTGTTCCGAATAAAAGTCAATTACGCGACGAGTTTTCAACTTAAAGCAAAAAAAAGGCAGCATTGTTTTCTTTAGAGATAATTGTTCGAATGAAGGGCTTGCTGCAAAATTTAAAGGTAGCAAGGTATACTTGGAACTCCCAAAACTAGAACGTAAAAAAAAAGGATACTTTCAAAACAGGATACTTTTTGTTTTTGGAGAAATCCAATATCCTGGTTGTGTAGAGCATTCTAATGCGCTTCAGAAAATACATCCATTTGTACGGACAAAGGTAAGGTTTTCGAGATATTTGTGTGTTTATAAGTTTTGTAGGTGGGACACTACCCTTAAGATTTTTGCTTAAAAAACATTTTGGTATACAAAAATTATTTATTTCACCTACGACATTAGGAAAATAATAATGCTAAAGAGTTCCTATTGTGTATTACTATTGTCTATTACAAAGTGCCCGCCACCTTTCATTCAGAGCCCCAAAAAGCCCATACTGAATATACATACTGAATAAGGTTAACGAAGAGTGGAGAGAAAATATTGAAATCTTAATCAATATAACACTCTTCTCCGCAGATGTCAGACTTTCAGAAGACTTAAATACGAAATATTTTTGCGGTCCCCCACTGCACATGTTTGTATCTGTGTGTAATACTCTACGGTAAAGGTTTATCAATGTAAGCTAATGTAATGGCATCGGGACAGAGTCATACAAGTTTGATCGTACAAAGTGAATTGTGTAGTCTACCATCTTGACAAGTTGTTTGTTGCTCTGAGCAAATGCAGCTATCAGAACGCCCTTCCATAGTCTGACAAGTGAAAACAGGGAGGGGGCAGGGGAGATTTGACACGTATTACTAGGATCAATGCTGGCATGTTGAATGGTCTCCCCGACATATGTTAATGTTAACATTGTTGAGATGTAGGTGTCGTTTTTCATCATCTTAGACCATCAATAAGTTCAAAAATATTCGAAGAAGAATTGAATAGTAGTCTAATAAACATCATTAAAACTTTATACATTACAACGAAAGAATTACTCAGTCATTCTTTTATTTAAAAAGGATTGCTCAGTCATTTCTTTATTTAAAAAGGATTGCTCAGTCATTTCTTTTTAAATAGAGCAATGAGAAGTGCTGGGAATGAAATTTTAAAAATTAGAAAAGTTCAGAATATTAAAAAAAGAAAAGTGCACGTCTTAAAAGGATCATCAATAATTTCTTGCAAATTTTAACCAGTTATAAGGAAATGTAAGAGCTATTAATTCAGTGGTAAGATAGCATTTTAGTCTTTTAGATAAAGTATAAACCAGCGAAACAACATGTGGATCGGTTATTATTATCACTTTCATGGCAAGATGGCAAAATATGGCAAAATATTAGACAATGTTCTTAAAGTGCTATCATTTAATACCGGTATTCAAAGCAACATTATATTAAGACATAATTGTTCTGGATTGCAATGGATTCGAATTACCAAAACTTTTTCAATGAGGGAAACGTTTTGCTACCACAGGGAAATTTGATATCAGGGTTCTAGACAGCAATACGGGAGTACCTATATCGAGTATCAACGAAAAATGGATTTTTTAAAAATGCTGACGGAGATATTTGAAATAAAATGCGTTTATCTTTGCGTTTACTTGAGACAATGCTATTATCAACATGAATAGGCGCTATTGAAATCGCAACGGAAAATTACAATGCAAAATTTCGTCTTGTGCTAGTCATTAGGGGAGAAGAAAATCAGATATATCTGTGTTTTACTAGTCCATCTTTCTGACTTGAATTTAGTGTGCTTCTACCGATTTCCGTTTTATGTTCCGATTTTCTTAGATTAGCCTACTTAGGCCGACTATTCTCTACACCTGATTTTTCTTATCATATGACTTTTCTTATCATATATCATATGCATGTTTAGATACTCGCAATTTCTTGATTGCCTACCGAGCTCATGTAGAGCTCACTGGTCGTAGCGATGACGATGTAAAAGGTGCTTTAAAGAAATTGCTATCATCTAATAATGCTCATAAAGTGGATGAAATATATCGAGTCAGTTGGAAATTTGGTTATTCCGCTTTTCAAGTAATAATGTATCACTTTGCACACGATGTAGATAACAATCCACTACAATCAGTAAACAACTGTATTACGTCAGCTGGTGGTAGACCAATTCAGGAAACAGATTTGGAAATATCTTTCACATTAAAATCAGGTAAATGAATTTTATCTCTTGATGCATTTGGGCAAAAACTGCGCATATTCCCAGTGATTAATAAGAAAGCATAGTAACAATCTTAATAATATTTGGACTGGACATTGTACATTTAAAGAACAATGAAATTTAACAATTTGAATGACTAAGGCAAAGGTCGTCAATTTTTTCTCTTAAAGTCACTCATTTTTATGTGTTTTTAAATTTCACTTTTCCTTTCTCAACGTATTACAAAACCAGTAATTTAAGGATTGCGACGCGTGGTTGTGTACCACTATGTTCGCCAGCAAAATTCTAAGACAGGCAAGTCGGCAGAGGAACCCAGGCAACAGGCAGGACCGGACAGAGGAATAGGCATAGGGAAGGCAACATAACCAAGGCACCAGATAAAGATTATAGGCAAAAGAAAGATCCCTGCAGAAGAAAGGCACAGGCAAATGGACAAAGGAAAGGCACCAGAACCCAAGGCACCAGACAAGGACGACAGGCTAGAAAAGATCTTCGGCACAGGCAAAGGAACCGAGCTTAATGCACCAGACAAGGACCACATGCAAACGGCAAAGGAAAGAACCCCAACTAAGTAGCAAGGTGGAGAAAGAATTTAGTCTTCCGACATAAAAATTAACAGTATGAATTAGATGTTTAGGGCCTCTTTATGGAGCCCAATGTATGAAACACGTAAATTTTGTGTCACCTATCGGATATCTCGGATAAAAAAGCAATAGATCGGTTAGGAGTGATAATTTGTTTGCCATATAGATGCTCTGTCGATATGACTGCAGAAATAGGGATGAGACAGAACATAGTTTCAGCTAGTTATATTTTATTTGATGAGTGATACATTGAGCTTCATGAGGCCTTAAGTCAACGTTATTATCATCATTTTCCATCTGAAAAAGATTGACGTTTTGTGTAATACATTATATATATTATAGAAATATAAATTAACTGTATTGTATCTCTTTGTTAAAAACATAACTTTTAAACAAACTTTATAACAATGTTATTAAAAAAATAGAAATGTACATTTCGTCCGTGAAAAACTATTATAGCTTTTCTTGCTCCGCAAAAAGAGTAATATATACTATCCATTAAAGGTACAAAATCACCCTCATATTTTTTTTCAATTTTTTCCTTCTATAGTCAAGATGAAAGTTCATATTGCTGAGAACATATTCTAAAGAATTGATTCCATAAGAATGAATATTAGTGGAGATATAATTGATTAAAGTCGAAGGAAATTATGTATTTTCTATGCTCACTGTGTGACAGCCATCTTGTTTGTTAAACATTTTCTGTTTTCAGAGAAAAGAATTGCTTGTTTTGCCACTTCTTGACATTTTTAGACTCTGAAACTTTCTGAGTATGTTCAGTGTGCATCACTTAACCATTTGACAAAGAAATTGAAAATTTGACCAGAAAATGTGATTGTGTACCTTTAATACCGGAACAACCGATTGAACAATCGGTCTGAAATTTGGCCCTGACGTCAAATAGGTTTCAATTCAGTACTGCCAAGTTCCAAGCTACAACAATGTCAAATTCGTGCAGAAATTTAAAATTTCAACTCCTTAAGTTTCGATTAGCAAGCAAAACAAAATCGAAATTTGTTCCAACAGTCTGGGTACTAGGCTGCTAGAAACAATAGAATTTGTCGAGGTTGTAAAAAGACCTAAGATCATAAGCCTTAAGTCTAAGCCTACTTGATAAATCTCTGTGATAAATCTCTTGGGTATTCCTGAGGTCGTTAAAATTACTTTTGTTTTACTTGTGGTTTGTATTTTACTATTAATGTTGGAGCAACGAAACATGGCACAATTATCAGCACAAGATCTTTTCAAAATGTTTTTTTTTGCTGATGTCAGCATTTTTTGCTATGACGTCGTCAGAATTTAATTATCAACTTTCTCGATTTAATATTTTCAGTATTTCAGATTTTTAGGTGACAAATACTAGGAGTTTCAGAGGTGGCTTCCAATAATTTTCGAAAAACCAAAGGGGGGATTTGACAAATCCCCCCTCGGGTAAAATAGGGTTGAGCTAAAAATCTGAATCATTTGACCAAATTAAATGGCTGCCACACATTGAGCATAGAAAACATATAATTTCTTCTAACTTCAGTCACTCATATCTTCACCAATATTCACCTTTGTGAAATGAAATCTTAGAGGAATTGTTATTAACAAGGAAAACCCTGATATGCACTTAAGTAGACTCATTTCTCAACTTACCTTTAATTAGTTGCATTGAATTTACTCAAAATTTGCTTTTGCTGAAAAAATTTATTAAAAATTCACGACACATAATATAGATCTATTCACAAATACATGAAAACGAGGCATTGGCTGCTCAAAGTAGATGCAATACAATAACTTTCTTTTTGTGCACTGCAGTGTTGTGCGCTATTGTATTGCATCACATTGCATCAAGTTCTACTTTGAGCAGCCAACGTCTTGATTTCGTGTATTGATAATTAGGTCTATTGTATCGTAAGTTGACATATGTTTTTGCTACTGCAGTAGCCTCATCCAATCTTGAAGTATATGCTGCTACCCCCAGTGGGCGCACCATACTCTAAAGATATCATTGTAGCTACATTATCTAAACATTATTTAATCATGGTGACCATCTCCAAGTAAATATTCTGAAAAGCAAGTTTTGATAGATTTCCTGCTCGTACGTGATGATTTTTCAACCTAAATAAATACGATATTTTGACACTCTGACGTCAAAACTACCTTGGATTCAACCTTGCACGTTCTATTCATAAGAAACCTGGTGAAGAGAGTAGTAGCTGCTTAAAGTTTATTATTCTTATTTTTATTCGGGCTGGAAGGGAGGGAGGGGGGGCGATTCGGCCCACTTGTGACATTCTATGCAATAAATTTTTTTATATTAGTCCAATTGACCTAAGAATTTAGTGACTTTTCCGAACATTTATTCGGGGTCATTTTTGAACAGGTGGGAAAAGAATTCATAAAATAAAAATTCTTATTTTTTGCTTGAAAAACGTTTTGGTATATAGTTTACTATTTTTTGCTTACATTTCATGCCGTCAGCAAAACAATTATTATGACAGCAGAAAAATGTTTGGGTTAAAATGTTCAGATAAGAATGATGTACAACCTGACCAAGTTTCGTACGTATTTTGTATTAACGTATCAGAAGTTATGCAGGGGGAGGGGGAGAATCAGCCCCTCTCCCTCCCCTCAGACTTACAGAGCCCTAAAAAGCCCAGCCCTAACAGGGTTAAAACGTTTTTTTACTTTATTGGCTTAAAATAGTCAAACAAGTAAATGTCGCTCATTGGGTGTAGCGATTGCTTCCCAGTAAGCAAAAACTTGTTCAAAGTCCGCAGTAAAGACGCTAGAACAACGTTTTCGACTTTGTTCTAGCGTCTTTACTGCGGACTTTGAACAAGTTTTTGCTCATTGGCGGGTTGCGTGTTCAAAGCAGTACAATGAAGAGTATTAATCAAATTAGTCAAAAGCATGCATTAAATTTGTTTTCCTCTTCAACACAGTACTCTCCTTCGCGGTTGCTTTATCATATGACTAATAATGATTGAAAATATTTATGACATCATCTTTGGAAAACTTCTACTTCGTTGTGACTATACTACTAAAATAATTAGAAAAATTACGTCATCACAATAATTTGTTGTTTTTAAACAGAATCAGTGTTTCCTTTTTAGCCTCGTGTTCAGGATAACGCGTTCTTTTACGCAAGATGGTTCCGTTCATTCAATGTACAAATCATATAACTTATACATCAAGTAACTAGTCATAGGCTTACTTCGAAAGGTGATAATTTATCTGATGGAAATGTTTTCTTTATCCCACGCTGTCTATAGTATTAAAAGCAAGTGTAAAAATTTATCAAAACAAGCATTGAATATTATTTAAATAACATTCTATTGAAAATTGTGCGATTTCTTTTAGACAACATTGTTATCATATACGTGTGGTCACACCTCCCTTCTATTAGAACAAATTATCTACTTGACACTCTATACAATTAGTGGGGAAATCTATAATTGTTCAACCGATCATCGATCGATAATGTATACTTTTTAGAACATTTTGTATGGTTGTATTTAATTGATGAAATCAACATGTTGATTAGTTTGCTTAAACCGCTTGACTATTTATACATGAATGCAAAACGTGTGTTGAAAACGATAAGATGAATTTCTTACTATATTTGGAAAATGGTTCCCAGGGTCTATTTAGTTAGAAGTCGTTCCCAGGGTCTTGTTAACACAGTTCCCATTCTTCTTCATTCCTTCCCAGTGGGCAACAAACTTTTTTAAAGTCCGCAGTAAAGATGCTATAACAACTTCGAACGACGTTGTTCCAGCGTCTTTACTGCTGATTTTGAACAGGTTTTTGTAATTTATAAAGATAAATTTTTTTGATGTTGTACAACTAAAATGTTACTTATTGTCTATGAAGGTTATTTTTGTTATGTAAATTATATAATAGTAAAAAGGTGTCCTTTGTAAATCCCAGCCATAGAATATTTTTCTGAACATTATTCCAAGCCTTATAAAGTACTTTCTTATAAAAAAAATATATTTTTGAATAATTTTTATCCAATTGAATCCCCCAGTAGGCACACGACGTCAGATCAACTTCGAAAACACATTCAAAGAACGTTGTTCTAACGTTATTTTGCTGATTTTGAACAGGTTTTTGCCGGCTGGGTATATTATAAGATTGACAATTATCGAAACTCCAGAAGATTAGATTTACACAAGCTCTCGGGGAGACACTCATCTGCATGCAACGTTAAAATAACGTCAAGTCGACTTTACTTTTCGGACATTATAACTGTGCATAAAATCGTTTTTTGTAAGGACCAATAAAAATGAAGCCGACCCTTATTTTTTTCATGTATCCTCTTTTTGTGTTTTCTAGCCGAATCAAAATATTTTGGTGGAGTTGAAGGTTATTTAAAACGAGCTATGTTCTTCTTGTAGCTAGATTTTGTAATTTATTTTTCTATTGCTAAAATATTTTGCTTAAAAAAATAAGTAAATAAAGAAACAAATAAATATATAAATAAAAAACGTCTTTGTCATTATCCCAGCCTCAGTTGTTCTTAATCTGTTCTTAGTTGTTCAAGATCTCACCCTGCCGGTACACGTCGTTGTTGTTACGACGTCGTGTACCCTTTGAGCAGCGTTCTTATAAAGTGTGTTCTTGTAGAAAAGAGTGCATTTAACGTTAATTTAACGTTGCATGCAGATGGGAGTGTCTCACCGAGAGCTTGAATAAATCTTATCTTCTGGAGTTTCGATAATTGTCAATCCTGTTATTTTTTCACACGATGGCCACGATGTTAAACATGCGAACATGTCAAAACATTCGACAATAAAATCGCCCACCAATACAATCATTGGCAAGCAAGATGGTCAACATAATATCCAAACTGCTGAGCAAGCAAGATGTTATACGCTACAAAATAATAAAACAAAAAAAAATGGACAGTACAAAAATATTTATAAATTTTTTATTTCATTTCATGATATAAAACAATAGACATTAAAGTTAATCAGTTTTGATTTTTTTTTAATAATTTATAAAAAACGAAAAAATTTTGTCAGATGTTAACGTTCACAGATTAGCTAAAAAGAAAAAATCTTCCTTTTCAGATGGAGCAAGATGTGTTTTTTAATATCTTTTTCTTTTTTTAAAAAACAAAATGTGTCGAAAATAACTGCATAAGAGTAATCTCTATTGAATAGTCTATTATTAGATAATACAAATTAAATGTGCAGTCTATTCTTAATCAGTAATTACAGAATAAAACATGGAACAATAAAACAATAGAATATGTACAATAGAACAACACATCATATAAGAAGCTACAAGTTATCACCTTGGAATACATAATAAGCCCATCGTCTTTTGAAAAACACGTTTTATAAAATTCCCGACGATATGTTGAGAGCACGCTCTACAAACGAGGGATAATGAAAGAATACATTTACAGACATTTCTATTCTTTGAATTGTCACTTAGCAACCGACCAATCCAACTGTATAAATAGGCATGGATGAATCAAGTGAGGTATACGAACAGAAACTAGTTACAAACACAAGTAATCGAAGTAACACGAAAATATATTAAGGTAAGCATAAGGACAAGCATACGTATTATAATGGATGCATTCTCAATTATATACTAGCTACTAGCTACTAGCTACTAGCTACTAGCTACTACCCCCAATGGGTATATCGCAGTCACACGATGTTCGGGATTTTGTTTCAGCGTAAGTTATGTCCACCAGTACCGATTGTTGTGCTTAGAAAGGAGGTTTAGCTGCGTTCGGCCAAGGTCTATTAAACAGTTAGATTGGCATCAGCTATATGTTCATCATTCAAATCAATATGAGTAGCCTTGCAGGTACACGACGTCGGATTAACGTCGCGACGTTGTTTTGACGTTGATCTGACGTCGTGTGCCTACTGGGAAATGTTCTTCTGGACTAATCTATTTGACCAAACTATCAGGTTATTTTATATATAAAACACTAAAATATAAATTTTTAAATTTGTCAAGAGCTTGTAGATTTTGTTGTTCCACCTGAAACTGGATATCAGCCATTCTATTTATTTTGCATATTAATATATATTTTCTTCTCCTTTTTAGATGATGTACCAACAACCGCAACCTTTTGAGCAGTTATGTAACTACTCGCAAGAAAATATCCATCATGCAATGCCATATCACCATGGATACAATAACAACAACATTAACATCAACAACAACAACAATAACACCCACCATCATCCATCGTTTGATATGCAATATACAAACTTCAACCATCAAGACTTTCCCTTTCTGCAGCATGAGATTATCGACGAAGATATGAAAGTTAAATGGTCGAGAAAACGAAAAGCAAAAATTCAAGTTCCAGAAGCTGTTGTTCGTCAAAGACAATTAAGACGAAACGAACGCGAACGTGCACGACAAAATAGATTAAATGATGCATTCGATGTATTACGAACCACCATACCTGAATCGCTAACACCTTATAAGAAAGGAGAAAAACTCACACAAATCGAAACACTGAGAATCGCAAGACATTACATCGCATCGTTGAAGGATTTGTTAGAAAATGAAAACACTGAGTGATGAAAAAAAAAAGATAGTGACCAATCAAATTTTTACAGAAATATTTTATACATATGTACATAAAATAAAATTTGTAGGTAAGCGAGAACACAACGTTGAATCGACATCGAAAAACATCAGAGCGACGTTACAACAGAACGACGTAGTTTTGACGTATAAAAGTCTTTTTGATGTCGGTTATTTAAACGTTGCGTCACAGCAGGATATTTTGTAAATACTGAATTTTTTTGTTGACGTTTTGAATATATATAAATCTCTTCTATACTTACAGTTTTCGCTTTTTCCATCCCATACGAAAATCGTCACTTTCAAATTTGTTAAAATTCGAAAATAAATTATTTTCTAAAGGTTTATTTTCACGAGGCTGAAAATTTCTGTTCGAAAGCTAAAAGAAGACATTCCATTGGAAAAAATTGACGTCACACATCACGTGACGTCAATTTCTTCGACTGGACTTTCTTCTCACGAGAAATATTTCGTCTAGTGGAAATCAACATTAACCATCTTGCAAAAACCTGTTCAAAGTCAGCAAAACAACGTTAGAACGACGTTCTGCGAACGTTCTTCTAACATTATTTTGCTGACTTTGAACAGGTTTTTGTCGGCTGGGAAAATATACTCTGAAGGCCAACTGGGTAAATTAAATTCTAAAAGCTCTATTCTAAAAAAGCGCATTTGCAAAATATTTCATACAAGAAAGACTCGTCGTCGTGTGCCGTCAGGGTACAGGAACTACAATCTTACATTGACACGTTACAAAAATTAGCCAATCAGATTTTTGAAATTCATAAGTTACTCAACCAATCCACTGTGTTACGATAACAATCTTACAATTGATTGGTACGTTAGAAAAATAAACCAATCAGATGCTAGATCTTTGTAATTAATAAGTTGCTCAGCAAATCTATTATTTCAAGTTAAGGATGATTTCCGAGCTCACATTTACAATTAAATGCCGAGTCAACACCTTTGAATCAAATTTAGGACTTCTTTTGCAGGATGAAACCAATGAATTAATAACAAGATTTTTGACTAAGCCCTAAGTGGAAAAAAAACTTGTTTAAAGTCCGTGGTAAAGACGTTGTTCTAATGCTGTGAGGTTTGTATGACATGATACACAACCCTAAATATAACTGTTGAACATCACCTGTAGATGAGTGTTTTTGAGTACAGTTTTCAGCTTAAAAGCTGAGAACAGCATTCAAAAACACTCATCCACAGGTGAGGTCCGGAAGTTACATTCAGGTTTAGGATATCAGTTTAAAGTTTTTCATCATAAATATTCATTAGGCGGAAACTTCCGTGCAAAACCCAAAAGAAGACATTCTATTGGTAGAAATTGACGTCACATGATTTATGACGTAAATTTCTACCGATGAAATGGCTTCTTTTGGCTTTTGTACAGAAAGCTCCTCCTAATAGAAGCTAACCTTGATGGATGGAAACGAGCACCCAGTGAGCCAAAACATGTTCAAAGTCAACAGTAAAGATGCTAAAACAACGCTTTGGGAAGGCTTGATTTAACACATGTGAATTTATGTTCTTCTACATATACGAGGATTATTATTCTTTTTGTTTTCCAGGTGCTTTTCATCTGGTTATGTGTAGAAATACCCTAGCCGGCAAAAACCTGTTCAAAGTCAGCAAAATAACGTTAGAAAAACGTTCTTTGTTGTTCTAACTTTATTTTGCTGACTTTGAACAGGTTTTTGCCGGCTGGGACAGAAGAGATTTCCTAACATTTTTTTAATTCTTCTTCTGTCGGCATGTGACGCACCATCAACGTCGAAAACGTCGTTTTGAGGTCTATATTAGCCGCTATGTATGCACTATGGTATGCACTATGCTGTCGTATTTGTTTAAATTTCGTAAGATCTTTCTAGTTGCTCTCTGTCGACAAGAAACGTACAACCAAGGTCAAAAAGACGTCGTTTCAACGTATTCATTAGACGTCATGTACTCACTGTGCTGTATATTTCATTCATTCGTAAGGTTTTTCTGGTCACTCCTTGTCGGCACGAGTCATGTAACCAATGTCAAAAAGACGTCGTTTTGACGTCTTTATTAGACGTTATGTAGCCACTAGATTGTCTATTTCATTTTATTTCGTTCGACATAAGAAGTAAACGATAGTTCTGACCTTACATCAATACCTTCATTATCCTCGCCATAATCTTTAGGAATAAATGATAATGGCAACGGTGGAGTGGGTGTTTCATTGCGTTTAACTGTCTTTAATCTTGATGATGTTGTGGAAGATGTACTTGGTTCATATGTCCGTCCATGACCAGAAATATATCGTTTCCAGGCTTCTTGAACACGAGGTTGACGAATCACATTAAAATAAAATATAAATGCACCTTGTAAAGAATTAAAAATACAGAACAGATATTGAAAAGTTAAGCGTGCATCTGCGATTGCTAAAACACCGAACAACCACGTCAACCCTAATAACGTGCAGCATGATGCGGCGATTCGTAGTTGTGTTGATACATCGGGTGATTGTGAATAACGTTGTGATGAGTTGCTACTCTTACGAAGTGATATAACCACTTTGACAAATACTATTCCGTTAATTAATATGATTAAGCATGTTGGAAGAAGTAGACCATAATGCAATACTCGACCACGTACAATGCAGCTAAAAGTAAGATTAGATAAATAAATATCCCAGGTTTCTAATCAGCCAATAATATCAGTTGTAAGGATTGGAACCGAGGCTAGATAATTTGAGAAGAATGGACATTGAGCTATCTCATGAATATAATATTGACCCAAAATTTGCAAATGTAACCATGTAATAAACGCACGAAAATACTTACTTGTCTGTGCTACCGTATTCATTCTGACGTAAGAGTATACATACCCCTACAATAATTGCTGGGATACCTAAAAATTAAGATGAACTTCTTTTAAATTAGCCTCAGTGAGTTTTGTAGCACAGCTTTGTAGATTTATGAACATAAAATAATTGTTTTCGAATTTGCTAGATTTTGTAAGAAAGAATTTAAAATAGAATGGAGGCGAACAGAAACCTTTTAAAAATTAATTTCTGACAAGTTTCTCACAACTTGAGTTTTCCAGTGGCGTCGTACTGTTAGATAACAATTCAACCTTGTTTTTGGTATCGAGTTAACATTAAAAATCTTCGTTAGTATGGTGGGTACACCCGGAAATTTGTTAATTTATGGGGAGGTATTAGAAGATTCAGGGGGCACAAAGTCACAAAAAGTATGATGCGGGTTTTTAAAATATGTAAGAAAATAACCTCCTGAGTAATAATTTTTGTTATGCTTCACAGCAAAATTTAAAAATTCAGGGTGTCCACACCATACTAACGAAGGGTTAAAAATCTTCTTTAATATTTTTAGGGTATCAAGCTCAAGACCATTTTGTGTCTTGAGATATTTTTTGGGCGGAGAGGTGTAATGAGTCTATTATTAATCTAACGCTCATCTGTAAGCAAAAACTTGTTCAAAGTTCGCAGTAAAAACACTAGAACAACGTCGAACGACGCTTTTACTGCGTACTTTGAGTATGTTTTCTGCCTACTGGGTCATCTGTGCAGTTCTATCACAATCAAATTAAAACATAATCATAGTCACAGATGGCCCTAGTTATAGAATCGGTGTCGATAACACATACGTTTATGTGACTATAATACATTAAAAATTGAAATTATTCAAATAAAGATATTTTCTTAACACAGGGTAAAAGACTATCGAAAATAGAGCCGGATATCTTCATATATGAACTTCATTGCCATATATGGGCTGTGTGTTAACATATATGGACTATGTATTAACATGTATGAACTGTGTATTACCATATATAGACTGCGTATTGCCATATATGGACTGCGCTTTGCTATGCGTGGACTGTGTATTACCATATAAGGGCTGTGTATTACCATATAAGGGCTGTGTATTGCCATATATTGACTGTGTGTATAAATGGGCTATGTGTTACCATATAAGGACTGTGTATTACCCAATATGTTCTGTGTATCACCAATTATAATAAACTTTTTTAAAGTCAGTAG
>JAULBZ010001918.1:0-20188 GCA_032360805.1 Neoturris breviconis
AGAATGTGAACAACAATGAAGCATACTGATATTGTCATTATATTTTTACCAGGTAATGTTCGAAGTTTTGGAAATATGTAATAAGTCACCAATAGTAAAATAAGTGAAATGATACTTATAATATTTCCTGTCTTCCCAACTACATCGGTTACTGTTGCATCAACAAGAGTTTTTAAAGGTATTGTAATATTGTGATTACCATTTGAAAGATAACAGTTCCCATTGTGTACATCATACGATCCTCCATGTTCTTCACAGTATTTGGAAAGTATTTGGTGCAATACGTCGACAGACCATAGATAAATATCGTTGACGTAAGTGAGTATGATAGAGCACCCCTTTAATTTTCTTTCATATTTCAATGCTGTAAGTCCAAGTCTTACCTTGTTAGCACTATCTTGCATGAATAATGTCTTATTAGTTTTTAACAATGTGTAGTTCAACTGAATGTTGTGTAATGTATAGTTAACCATTTCTTTTTGAGTGAGATCTTTACAAATCTTTCCCGCTACGCTGTAAAAGAATGAGATGACACTAAAAAGGATGAAACTAATGTTTTTACGGTCCATTCTTTTACTACACCTCTACACTTGTATGTGATGCTTTGATGATGCTCTTTGTGTTAAGAATCGAATTCCTATCCACGAAGCTAAAATATCAATAAATATCAATAAGATTTAATTTAGATTTAACTTTTTGCCATGTTTCGTTGTCGGTGGTTGTTGCTATAGATACAATCAATAGTTTTTTTTTAAACCAATCAAAAGCTTTAACAAATTGTGATGGAATATAAATAACATTCATTCGTTTATTGTATCAATATAGTTTGAAAGGGGAATGAGAATTATCCTAGTGGGCAAGAACTTGTTCAAAGTCCGCAATAAAGATGCTAGAACAACGTCGTTCAACGTTGTTCTTGCATCTTTATTCACTGTAAGGCATAATCGTATCGACTTGATACTCAAAAGGTGTAATTCGGCAAAACACCTTTACATGGGTCTATTTGACACTGTTATAGTATCTGATACATTTTAGTGTCAAGCTTTTAGTTCATCTTTATAGTGCCAAGTTGACACCATGAAAGAATCAGTTTGATTGTAAAATGGTGTATGCTAAAAATATTTAATATCGACGCTAATAAAGTGTTAACTTGACTCTATATAAAGTATTGCTCGTAACAAACTGTAAAATTATTTCGATTCAAATTATTTAATGGATTTTTTAGAATTGAAAAAATATTAATTTTAATTCTATTTAGCGTAAGCGCTCCTATGGTAAATATCACAATAAATATCTTTCAACCCTTGCCAATATCTCTCAACCTTTTCCATCTCTCACAACGCTTGAAAGCGTTGAAAACATTGTCCTAGTGTCTTTACTGCGGACTTTGAGCAGTTTTTTGCCCACTGGGAAAAGACAACTGTTTTAAAGTATGAACAGATAACAACCACAACCACAACCAAAAGATACCAAAGTATGAAAAGATACCAACCACATGAAGTGCGATAGAAAGTCGCTTAACATCCCTATAACATCATCATATGGCTGCCATTATACCTTTTCTCGGGGAGTCATAGGCTGTCAACTGATCAAATATGAACATAAACCAACGACCGGGAGTACGATTTTTAGGAAGTCCTTTTTATGACGTCACTATGTCGTCATCACTGCCATTATGCCTTCAATTTTTTCAAGGTGTCATAAGCTGTCAATTTACCAAATATGAATAGAAACCAACATCAAGAAGTACGATTTTCAGGAGTCCTTATGACGTCATAGTGACGTCATAATATGAATTCCATTATTTCATTAAATTTCCCATATTGTCAAAAGTGGTGAAATGACCGATATTGAAGTTATACCTATAACTGTAAATACCGACTTCAGAAGACCGTCTCAGAGTCTTGCAATTTGCCATGGAAAAACTAATTACTAAAAAATAATTAATAGCACATGCGGGCTGAAGAATTTGTGCGGCATTACTTATCAGTCATGTTATTGTAAACTGACTAGTTTACTTGTTTAGCCACTAGCGACCAAGTGACCAAGTATCATAACAAAACCATTAACCGTTAATTGCTATTGCATTGTTATTGCATTGTTATTGCATTGTTATTACATTGATATTGCATTCTTATTGTATTCTTATTGTATTCTTATTGCATTCTTTTTGTATTCTTATTGTATTCTTATTGTATTCTTATTGCATTCTTATTATATTCTTATTGCATTCTTATTGTATTCTTATTGCATTCTTATTGTATTCTTATTGCATTCTTATTGCATTCTTATTGTATTCTTATTGTATTCTTATTGTATTCTTATTGCATTCTTATTGTATTCTTATTGCATTCTTATTGTATTCTTATTGCATTCTTATTGTATTCTTATTGTATTCTTATTGCATTCTTATTGTATTCTTATTGCATTCTTTTTGTATTCTTATTGCATTCTTATTGTATTCTTATTGTATTCTTATTGTATTCTTATTGTATTCTTATTGCATTCTTTTTGTATTCTTATTGCATTCTTATTGTATTCTTATTGCATTCTTATTGTATTCTTATTGTATTCTTATTGTATTACTGATCATGCATGGCACCTCACATGGCACCTCACCTAGTATTGAACTCTGGTCACGTTGGAACGTATTAACCACTATATTATGGTGTTGAAAACTACATGAAATTCGCCACTCTTCCATCGTAGGAAAATGTACTGAATCATTACAATCGAAAAAGCTTTAAAAGTTTCGCTAGTTATTCCCAAAACTCATGCAGGATTTTTTTCTTAGTCCGTTGCTAAAATTTTTTCATAATTTTACAACATTTAAGGCAGATCTCCACTAGGCGAATTCGTTCGCGCGAATCCCAAATTAAGCCATTACATTGGTTACATGTGACGTCTCCTGTTTTTATAAAACAATACCGCCTACTTCTTTTTATTAGGTTTGGGTTTTATTAGGGCTTAACCTAAAAAACACCCCCTTTTATTATGAAGCTTTCCAACCTACAATCCTCCACAAGAATTCTGAGACTCCCCCTCCCCCAGTCTCAATGTTGAACACCCTTATAGTCAGAAAGATTTTAAGTGCTGCCCTAGGCTTACTTACTTCCCAGCTTGACCGCCTGGGATTATGCATTTCGTATGGCCTATATTATATTTATTTGTTAGGAACTTTGCAACAACGAATGGTGATCATCTAAAGGTAAACTTCTATGGAAAAACAATTTTTTCCAACAAGTCTCAAAATAATTGGCGAACATCACCTGGAAGAAGTGGTTTTTGAGTACAGAAGCTGCAAACTGTACTCAATAACACTCCTCTACTGGTGTTATTCGAGCGTAATTTTGAGGCTTGTTTCCATATGTATATATATATGTGTACAGCATATTCTGGGTTCTAAAAGGTAGAGTTTGTGCAGCAAACAGATAAGTAAATATAACTGCATAGGGAACACTGAAATGGAATGGTATTAATTGCAGGAGTAAAAAACACGAATAATGTCAACACTGTACTACAATAATATTAATATGTTAATTTGTTTCCCTTTATAAATGAACATATCTGGAAAACGTTAGTAGACATTTTTTGCTACAAAATAACAACAACAAAAACATGTTTAGCTCTATGCTAATTTCATAAATAGTGAGAGTAAAGAAAAGACCAGCATTGCACAAGACAAATCAGTTTATAGAGTTTAAAGAAGGAAAGCCATATACAAGAAACCACTCAAATAAGGGAGTGTTGCTGGAATGCAAAGTCAAACAATTACTGCCTAGATTTGATGATGAAAGTTTGCCCCAAAACTGTGACCCGTGTAGGAGCTCAAGACGGGAACAGTCTCACGTGCTAAAACACATTGGTCATCGAAGAGCATATTCTCGACGGATAGAGTCTTTGTTCTATAGTTCATGACGTCATAAAGAATGCAAATTATACGACTTTTTTTCTTTCTCTTTTCGTTTTCATTTTTAGCAAGCTATTTTTGATTTGTGTGGCAAATTTCAGTTCAAAAGATACAGCGATTTGAGAAGAGTTGTATGGGCAGACAGGCAGAAGTCCTTACTTAACTAACATGCTTTCAAAGAAAAAGGCGCATATATCAGGAAAGTTTAACTCTGTATTACCTCCAGAGTTTTCTTGATCTAACCATATATCTATGATCTAACTACAAAAAACAATTTATTTTTAGACACTTTGCAAATAAAGAATGGTTTGATCTTGTAAGGGTATAAATAGATCGACAATGCAAAATTTAAGTTTTCACAAAAACAATAATAAGGGTTAGCGAAAATATTCAATTCGCAAAAATAACACCTTACGAAATTTCAGAAGTATCTCAATTCGTAAAAATAAATGCTCGCGAAATGCGAAAAAATAAATGCTCCCGAAATGCGAAAAAGCGAATAAAAAAAATGCTCGGGAAAAGTACAGCTCAGAAGCTAGTATTTCTCGTCGATATTCGGACTTAACTTATTTCAAGATGTTTGCAGAAGGTTGGTTTTCAAAAGTTTTCCTAGGATTCCGCATGGGCAGCTTTTTTCCGCTTGAAAGTTGAAAATTTTCAACTTTTAAGCGTGTACGCCGAACTTTCGACCAATCAAACTTTTTAATTTTAAAACCCCGAGCGGAAAAACTACTAGCACGGAAATATACGCTGAATGGAAACCGGGCCTAAGGAAATCTACAATAACATAAATCAGACAACTCGCTAAAAAGCCAATATTCACGTTAAAAATAACGTGAAGCAATCGACTAGTCCCTAACCAATTGCCAGCTACGCAAATCATAAAAAAGTACAAGTGTTATCACTTTTCTTTAGTAACTATAGAAATTTGCCAACTCCCGGTTATTCCATCCCCCTCGCTTAATAAACTCGGAAGAATTTCCACCCCACCGGTTATTCCATCCCCCTTCCGGTTATTCGATATGCAGAGTACATCAAATACTTTCCAATAAGTGTGAAGAAAAGGGAGGCTCGTATGATATACATTCTGGGAACTACTATCTTTTAAATAGAACTCATAGTATTATAATACCTTTAAAAACTCTCATTGATGCAACAGTAACCGACATAGTGGGGAAGACAGGAAATATCATAAGTATCATTTCACTTATTTTACTGTTGATGACTTATTATACGTTTCCAGAACTTCGCACGCTACCTGGTAAAAATATCATGACAATATCAGTAGGTTTCATTGTTGTTCACATTATCCAATTTGTTGTCACATTTAGAATATATGGTTCTAGTTGTACTGCAATTGGTATTATACTGCATTTTATAATGCTGCTGAGTTGTACTTGGAAATTTATTGCATCGTTTGATTCATAATATACTTTTTTGATTTATGGTATACTTTGCATAATGTTATTCCAAAAGATTTAAATTAAAAAATAAAACGATTTAAACAAAATGTTATACTCGTATTATTTCTTGTGTACCGTATTTCCTTAGGCTTGGATCTTAGGTCTTTTTGCAAACTTGAAATTTTTTGTTGTTTCTAGCCGCCTGTTACCGAGGCTCTCTAGACAATTTCGAATTTTCTTGTCGTTTCACTTGCTAATCAGATTTTAAGACTTTCCGTCTTAGTCAAAATTTCATATTTTTGCTCAAATTTCACTTTTTCTCAATCTTGAAGATTGTAGGCGTAGCTACTACTTTTCGCGTATATAAATTTTCGCAAATATCTAATTTTTTCGAAAATTAACTTTTCGTATCCATCAAAACGCGAAATTTATACAGCCAAATATTTTCAAACTTTCTTTCACGGCAGGAAGATCTGATTCGATTGAAAAGAAGATGGAAACCAAGTTAAATATATTCTCCTGCCCTCTTTTTATTTGCATAGTACTTTATTTAGCGAATTATCCGTGTTTTGCTTCCTTTCTGTAGCTGATAAATGTTTCTTTTGGAAAACGTCTTTTATTCGCGAAAATTAATACACGCGAAATCAAAATAAAAAGATAAGTTCTCGAAAATTTGTACACGCAAAATTATATACTCGTGAAAAAAATACATGTGAAAATTAACACGCCTAAGGTATGTTTATCACGTTCCCAACGTTGTTCTAGCGTCTTTTTACTGTGGACGTTTTGCCTGGGTTCATGATAATGTCGTGATTTATAAATTTCGCACAAAAGTAAACATCCCATTGGATACTACGGATCAACGTCATAGCTATTTAACGTTGATTATCTACAACGTGTGACCACTGCGGTAGGTATAATCCCTTTTCATTAAAGTTGAACAGAAATAACTCTTTTGAAATAGTAGCTAGGTTTCAATGAAAGTTTACATGTTCAAGCTTATACAAGTATTTGAAACTTAATAAATGAATGAGAGTATTCTGATGATTATAACCTTCTACTGTAGTGTTTGTTCAACACAGGATTATACCTGTGAATATAGTACATAACAAACTATATACAGTATTAAGAAAATACGCCTTGTACGCAGCAAGGAATTATGTATCCAGGTCAAACCTACCGAATGATTTAGTAGGAATGGTAAATGTTGAACAAAACAGGGATACTGCCGACTGGGTAACCACAAGAACTTGCTTGTCATGTTTCATTTATCTTATTTTGATAATGTATGTGATCTCAAAACAAACACTTCCTTGATTTCTTACACTAGCATCGTCTCTCCCTAGCCATTGAAGCGCGAAGCGCAAGAACTGAAGACGATGACCGCTGGAGACAGCGATCGCTGAAACCGGTTCATCAACCGGTTGTCATGTTAGAATTCCCGTAAATTCCATTATCCCGATATCCCGAAACTATGAAAATAAGAAGTATATTTCTTTGCAATTAAACAAAATGGAAGTCATTAACACCTTTGATAATTACCACCAGTACTATATTTGGTTTATAACACTCTCGATTGATTGAATCATTTTTATTACATTAGTAGTTACACTAAGTTACCCAGGTGATAACTAAGAACTTGCGCACTAACTATGTTATTTTCGATAAGGCTATGTACAAAGGTGACGAAGCACGTGTTGTAAGTGTCCTATGTTACCATGGTGACAGCAGTAAGAAGTATAATCCTAGTGGGATGTACATGTGAAAGGTTAAATAATGAAATAAGTTAATCAGCAAAAACTTGTTCAAAGTCAGCAGTAAAAATACTAGAACAACGTTGAAGATATTGTTCTAGCATCTTTACTGCAGACTTTGAACAAGTTTTTGCCCACTAGGAAAGCTCCTCCCACTATCAGTGCGTCAAACCGAGATATGATTCGTTCTAACCTTCACCTCAAAGAAACGTTAACGATCTTGCAACTGATTGGTTTCTTCCTACCGAAGAACCAATCAATCGCTAGTTCGTTGGTTGACTTAACGACCTTCGCCGTTGTTTGATTTTAGCTAAATTAATCCGAATTAAGTTTATTTTTAATCTACCAAAAAATGTTTTTGATCGATAATAATCCGTGTTTCGAAAAGGCAAGAAGCCCTGGGAACGAGGTTGCGATAATATGGTAACAATCTTACTGCAAGAAGTTGGTTAAAATGAGATCTATATTAATTTTAGATAACTAACTCTAATATATTTGACCTTCAAATTCTCTCATTAATAATAACATTATGGCATTTACAATTTATTTACTCCACCTCAATCAATTAAAAACATCGTCTAGAGAAAAGAGCCCTGTTAACGAGGTTGGAACGACTTGTCGTTTTTGTTTATGATGAAACTTATAATTGTTATTGTGAGAATGGTGTGAATTACAAGATTAACATTTTTACGTGATCTGTACGTAACTAGGGGTACATAGGTATGTTACAAGAACGCACAGGTGATAGCTAAAGTGAACAACTTTCGCAATTTCATATTGTCGGCAAAACACTCGCTAATAAAGTCGTCGTATAATCTTTCAAGCGAATTCTAGTTTTTATAGGAATGAAAATAAATATTGTGTAGGTGTTTGTGATATTTTACAATCATGTCAAAACAGATGCACAAACAAATTAAAAGAAACAAATTCTATGACGTCATAATGAAAATATAATCAGCTGAGTAGACATCACTAAGATACGAGTTGCTTTTACTTCAAAAATATTTTACATGCCTCAATAGTCTCAAGTTTTATTTACGTTCGTTTCCAAGCTATAGGAATTTACGCTTGTAAATTGTCGTAGCACGTGGTCCAAAGAAATTGATCTATAGTGAAAAGAAACTGTGTTAACACATTTAACTTGTTCGATTGTTATTAAAGAATTGCAACTACAAGAGCTAACTGTTCTCATTACTTATATGAAATATCCCTTCCGGCGCGTAAGGTTTTTTTTTCAATGTAAAAAAGACGTTGTTTTGACGTTATGTCGAAAACGTGAAATGCCCACAAAAAACCTCAAAAAATAATATGTCAAGTAATGATAGAGAGGATCATTATGCCACTGTACTGTATCCTTCTGCCATTCAATAAAAAAACATTGCACAGGTAATTACTAATCGCAATTTCCGCAATTAACTTCCTTGGCGATATGAGATAGTCATCGATCAAAATATGGTTACACCTTTTTTTCTCTCGAATGCAAACGACAGCGTTAGAGATAAATTAGACTAGAGATCTAGGCTATGTTCACACTTGTCGGATATTTCGGAACGATCTCATTCCGTTTCAAGTGTGAACACCAAATCGAAAACTAAGCCGGAATGATTCTATTTCACTACAACAAGCAAAACGAAATCATTCCGTTGAGTATTAGATAGACGCGGAACAGTGTGAGCGCAAGGTCTATCCGGTATGTAATTCATTCCGAAATGATTTCTATCCGATAAGTGTAAACATAGTCCAAGTCCCTGTAAAAAGCCTCTCGGTTGCCTCACTATTTTGAAAGAAAGATAATAGAAAGGCCTGGTTTTGAGACTTATACACAGGTACAAATACATACAATCCCCCACAAAATGTTTGAGACAAAAATATGGTATTTCAACTTAAGACAAAAGCCTCAAAATTTGATTTGCAAGTCAAATATTACGAAAATCTGAATTTGTCGCAAAAATACCTATTATCCTAAGCCCTATAAGTCTACTAGATAAATCTCTTGGGTATTCCCGAGGTCGTTTTAAATTAGTTACGTTTTCGACGTTGTTGTGTGCTTGTTAATATTCATAAGTTGTCCCATACTTTATTTGAGAGATTGTAGGTTTGTTTTGGAAAAGGTAGAAAAAACAAGGTAATACAGCATTTCGAGTTTACATACAAATATAAAAATAAATTATATTTTATGAAGCTGCTTCTGATTATGATATTGAGTACTAAACGTTACTTAATTGTTTACTGTCTGAGTACTGGCTGCTTATGAAATGGCTGCTTATATAAAAAATAGTGCATAGCGCGCCGGGTACAATCAAGTGCCGTATGAGACAAAATTCTCTATTTTTAAAAGAGACACTTGCTAGTCTATAGATAAATGTAAGTATTCCTGGCACCTTCTTCAATGTTTTTTAAATATTAACTGGAAAAGTATCGTAGACTGATGTGAAGTGAATTTAACAAATAATTCCGGTGTTATTTTATAACTTTTCTATTTAAAAAAGATATCACCTTATTGATTGACATGTAAGGTTGTTTTAATATGTAGGGATTAAGGACAACCAGTGGGCAACAACTTGTTCAAAGTCTGTAGTAAAGACGCTAGAATAAGGTTGAAAACGATGTATTAGCGTTTTTGCTACAGACTTGAACAAGTTTTTGCCCAATGGGTAACAACATGTAAAAGTTTTTGTTAAATTGAAACACAAATTATAATTTGTTTTTCTCGAGTATAATTTCCTGAACGTAACGCGGTATCGATGCATCTGTTTGTATTAAATTAAGCCGCAACAGCCAACGGTTATCTTTAATTAGTCCAACTCAACTTATTTCATTGAAATTCTTAATTTTTCTTTAGATAATCACAACTCATTACTCCCTTTACAATCAATTAAGTAGTTTAAATCTTTTTTCAATCGCAGACTAATCTAAAGATTTTCAGTGATTAGCATAGACAATGTACACCCTACTATGAAAAGAAAAGCTGTATTTTCCTACACAAAAATATTTTGAAACTACAAAAGCATACGATTACAGCTTAAATGGGAGCCATCTTTTATTATTTTGAGCGCGCTTTCTTCAATACTAGTCCGCGCGTCACGGTCCTTGGTCGACTCTTTCTTAAGTACTTAATGCCTCATTACTCTTTTACTATAGAAAGTAAGTAAAATACCTTAACATTTGATTTTATTGTGAAGCGCGCGCGCCAATTTTTTCATGAATGAGTAGAACATTCGAACGATAGTAACCTGTTCTAACCAATCAGATTGATCGGTTGTTCAACTGACTTTTTGATCTGATGGTATTCGAACGTTCAGTATTAAATGCGCAACTCAGCTGCCAAAACAAATCAGGCATAGCTATTTTTTGAAGTATTTTTTCGCAATATGAGCATGGTTAAAAACATTCCGCACGTCTTACAAGATAACCCTAAACATATATTTTCAACATCCGATAAATTTTTTCTAGCTTCTATCTCAGTATCCTAGCATTTCACTTGCTATCCTATCTGTTAATTACATTGTAAAGCATTATGCAAAACAATGAAGCTTATATAAAAAGAACAAATTTATTATCCTGGGAACTCCCGCACTTTAACATGATTTATTCACTACAATAAAAACATTGATTTTGATTGGTTAATGATTGTTAAAATACTTGTGTATGATTGGCTCTTTTTAATCTTAGCTTTTTTATTCAACTTTTATTAGCATGTCTGTAGTTAAAACAAAGGAATTTGAAGTAGATAGATATATGCGACTTTGAGATTTTAATGGTCATTCACAGACAGTAGTTATCTACCATAGTACTGAACAAAGGGTCGAAGAACCCTGAGAAGTGACTACATCTCTCTATAACGTAATTCCGTCTCAAGAAGTTTTAAAAGTATTTATATTTCAACAGATCATTGTACAAAGCTGGTTTCAAGAAAAGCAGGAAGTTAATATTTCAGAATTTTCAAGAGGATCTTATTGTACAACGAATCTATTCATCATAATCTAATTTCTTATTCATCAGTCACATTAAGCATTAAGAGAAAGTCTATAATTATTTCCAAGAAATAAACGGGACTATGTTGAATATTGACAAAATGGAAATCGATTTATCGATTGTTAAAAAAGAAAGACTTGAATTAGAAGATTACGGTCAGAATACTGGCAATATTTTAGACAATTTTTTATCAGAACACGATTATAATGATTTTCCACAAAGCGTTCCTACAGTGGTAAGTTTCTTGTTTTTGTTTTCTTTTGTTTAGAAAGTATTTACATCCTTTTAGTGAAGTATTACTTATTTTGTTATAGACAAAATAATCGGTGGTGACTGTGATCTATTCATCGGTATAAGGTTCCACTTTAGGATCACCATCAAAAAGCTTTTAAATATATATTATATTTGTTTTTCGTAATCCCAAAAAAAAACTTTACAGATTTTTTCTTCTTTCCTGTTGACAATGCCAGATCATTAGGAAAAAAAAAGTAATTACTTTTCTTACATCATTAAAGTCTAACGAGGTTTAAAGTTAATTGCAGACTTCTGTGTAGCTATCTGTAGCTTTTAAAAGTTACCTTTTAACAATTATTGTGAGATAATAAATTACATAATCAAGATTCGAGATACACAAATCCCAGTGGACAAAAACTTGTTCAAAGTCCGCAGTAAAGACGTTGTTTGACGTTGTTCTAGAGTTGTTACTGCTGACTTTGAACAAGTTTTTACCTAATTCAATTCCATTGTATAAGACTTGCTTATCTTAGCTAAGTACTTCTAATGGTGTTTCTATAACAAAATTTCTTATCTTTCTCTTTCGTAAACTATTTTCAACCTATAATATATAAAATTGAATTATATATAGATGTGAATATAGCTGTGGGGGTATATACTTTTGGAGAGGAGGAGACATCGTTTATAATTATTGAGTCACCTGGTCAAGTTAGCAAATAGAAAGTTCATCTGAAAGTTTGTTTGTTTTTGTTTTTTTTCGTCACAAAGCTCTTTGCAGACTGTTCACATAAATTTATCCCAATGTTGCCCAGTGGGCTAAACGACGTTGTTCTAGTCTTGACTGCTGGGTTAGCGCTCACGAGACGTCTAAGCAACGTCGTTTTGTCGTGTCTTTTCGACGTTGATAGACCTCGCGTGCAGGCGACATTTTGGAACGCAATTTTCGTTTTTTTGTAAAACTGCAAATTGATCCGTGAGATGGATAATAGCCTGCTTGTGGTATTTGTGGTGTTCTGTCAATTTTAACGTGACAACACTGTGCAACAGTTTGTTTTTTATGAATATGACCTTTTCATTATCATAAATACAACCAACTGTCATTTCCTACTCTAACAAGTAACATTGATTTAAAAGACCAGGAGGGAGTTATTTGTGTCCGTTATGGATTTACTTAAATAAATATAACTTGTGATGGAAAGTTTAATTTTGAATAAACAAATGTCATGTCTTCTCTCTTCATGCTTTCCTAAATGACTGTGAGATTTAACACACTAATTATAAAGGGTAGCCAACAACAGGTAAAAACCTCATGTCGATTGAATCAAAAGAAACAAACAAACTGATTAATGTCAATTAGGGGTTAAAAATGTCAATTCAGTATCTCTGATGAAATGTGTTGTGTCAACAAACTTGTAATTGGTTCCTTCGTACCGAAGATTGTTTGGTTGTTCGTGCAGAAGACACCAATCAAATACAAGTTTTTTAAGTCAGCACTCTTCTCAGTTATGCTTTTTGATAATCACTACATATTTTCTAAAATATCCATGATTGGAATATTTCTCTAAAAACGATAATACGAAATTTCGACACTCATGTATTCTAATCTGATCTCATTAAAAAAGGTAGGGCGGACAGGGAAAAATAGTAGAAGAAACAAAAAAAATTAAAATTCAAAAGCAAACTTGATATATATTTTATCTGCAGTGACCACGAGAATTTAACATTTCAGATAATAGTATCAGTGGAAAACCTTTATCTAAACTACAATACATCATATATAAAAAAGGGAATCTCCTTTGCGTGTTTATAAATGATTGGTTAAAATTTAAAGAACTTGTAACCATGATGAAATATCGTGCTTATAAAGTTTGATATAATATAGCCAACCAAAACCTGTCCAAATTCCGCAGTAAAGACGTTGTTTGACGTTGTTCAAGCGTTTTTACTGCAGACTTTGAGCAAGTTTTTGCTCACTGTGTTGTATTCGAGTTACCTTACACCTTTATATGAACAAAACGAAATATTAAGAGGATATCATGCATACGATAAAATCTACCCACCTACCAATAACTGCCCACCTGCTAATATCTGTAATGAAGATCTAAAACCTTAACCCACTCTTTTTAAACAACATTTGATTGAATATTAGTAAGGTATTACCCAGTGGGCACACGACGTCGTAAAAACATTGTAACAACGTCACAACGACGTCGTTGTGACGTTGTCGTGTGCCGGCAGGTAATAACTATTATGATTAAATAGTGGAGAAGTTAACGTTCAATGTTTTACCTACCATCACCAATATAGATACCACGTGGGAAAAAAACTTGTTCAAAGTCTGCAGTAAAGACGTTAGAACAATGTCTAATTTGTTAGAAGTGATAGCTATGTTCCCGTTTATAGCGTCTGCGAATAAGGGTATTAAGAAATCTCTACAGCCACCCAATTATGTATTAATAGGACGAAATTGAAACTCCTATCCATAAACATATATTGAATATCACGAATAAAGACCACACTGGATATAACATCTTGAAACTGATAAACGATGTCTGTAGTTTGTCTTGACCTTAAAACCTACTATAAAACTAATGTAACCTGATTTAGATCAAATTGTCTTTGCAAAGATATTCTTAGACACACTCATTTATTCCATCAGTAGTAAGGGATCGAGAAACAATCCAATCAGGGTCGCAAGGTCGTTGACATAACACCCTTCTTCGCTGTGTTATAAGTAGCCGAACCTAACCATCTTAAATTTAGCAGAAAAACATGTTTTTCAAAATAAATTGGACGCGTTCCATTCCCTTTTGCTAATAAAAATCCTGGTCAAGCCTGGATATAACTGCCGGACATCACTTGTGGAGGAGTGTTTTTTAAGTATAGTATTCAGCTTAAAAGCTGAACACTATACTCAAAAACGCTCCTCCCCAGGTGATGTCGGCAGTTATATTCAGGCTTGCTGGTCAATAAATAACCTTTCGTAGAATCTTTTCATTTACTAAATGTTTTTTGCTTTGCTTTTTAGCCATGCTCAGAAGATGAAGACATTAATGTTGATTGGCTTTCAAGTTTCTTTGATGAACCCTTACATGATAATATGTCAGGATTAAACCCCCCGTTAAGTGATATTGCAGCTACACATAGTACACCATCTATATCGAACATTACATCTATAAACGGGGGTGCAGACAATTTATTTCTTGATTCGTTTTCAACATTTACCGAAGATTATATTAACGGGACAACTTTTAACGAATCAAATAGTCTAAAATGTCAAAGTATGCCTATTTCACCCACATTGACTATTTCACCGACATTGAGAAAAAGTAACCCTTTATTATCACAAACAAAAGGATCTGGTATTACTCAAATCAATATGAACAATAAGAATTATCCAATCAAAATTGAGCAAAATAACAATACAAGTAAATCCACTGAAATGGAAGTAGATAGACATTTTATGAAAACTGAGAAACAAAACCAGCAAAAATTATTACTGTTTATGAACACCGCTGAGAATCGAGCAAAGCTTGCTGGTACTAACTTTAACATTATTAACGCTAATCTTTTGAGCAAAATATCTGGTCAGCAAAATATCACTGACAAAGGAAAAAACATTATTAACTTAAAGAAATGCATCAAATTGAATCATGCTATCAAACAAGAGCAGCAATCCCCAGAAAGTATTAAACGTGAACTTTTACAAAATGATCATATTATAGGTACATTTAATAAACAGAATAACATAAATGGTATTTTACAGACCAATGTTTTACAAGGATTAATGAAAGTAGATAAAGATAATCAAGAAGTCGATTCTGGTAAGCAAAATATACTTTTTATAGTTTTTAATCACTTTCTATACATATAATATTACTTTCGTTTTGGAGATTTCAAAAGTGGAAAGTAGGAATTATAGGAGTTTGAAAGTGGGACACCTAAGTGTTGAAAAGTGAGATATTTAAGAACTGGGAAGTGACTTGTTTGTTTTTAATTTGAAGAGTGCATTATATGATAGAGCTGATATAAACCCCATGCGGTTAACTCAAATTGCAAGATTTTTGACAGGATGGTTCGCTTTATCTCAGTACACGCGGTTGGGGGTACTCGACGTCTAATTAACGTCGAAAAGACGGCGTTTTGATATTGATTAGATGTCGAGTGCCTGCTGGGATGTCAATGAACTTGCAAATGTGGTAATCAGGAACCAATCACATGCAAGCTTGTTGACTTGTATCTGTGTTTATAACGTGTTTATAATTGCTTACATCCAACGTAAATCGATAATACATTGTGGGCAGCTTCCTAAAATACACGCGCAGGTCGTGAAATGGACAATAAGTATAAGTAATTCTCACTATGATGCGAGATTCACTATACAGTAAGAAATTAAAGGCTTTTAGAGTGCATTAGATAAGATGACTAATTGTGCAAGCATGGCATCAATGTCAAAGGGAATGATCATTACTCAGGCATGTTATCAATGACATAGGGAATGATCATTAGTCATTGATTGCACTCATATAGTAACCCCTTAAGATAATTCAAATATTTTAAATCAAATCTTTGCAAAGTGATTTCATGTTAGATAAAATAAAGTGTACCATGCGGTTAAATCAAGACGTCGTCCTGACGCTTAGACCTCAAAATAACGTTTTTATCAATGTTGAATAAACGTCAACTGTCAGCTGAGTTTTTCCAAGCTATTGCAAGATTTGCCTCATAACGATCCATCTTAGAACTTTGCTGCAAAAGTAATTTGAGTACACTTTTTTATATGAGACAATAAATTTTGATTGTGGCTGAGACTCGGGAGTTTCTTATTGCTTTCTTATTTGCAAAGTCATAATTATTTGTTGAAACATAGACAGCTACATGAAATCTCTTACCCGCAAAGTCTTAATAAGTTATACTGTTCGTTGAAACATGGATTACTGTATCAAATCTTGGTGATTGTGAAGCCTTACACCAAGATAACAAATACTGTGACATATTGTACAAGTAAAATGTTGCTTATTGATCTGTGAGGTTATTATGTAAATGATGTATCTTGTGTAGATCTCAGCCTGAAGAATTTCTTATTTATTTTTTATTTTTCTGTAAATTCTAACCTTCAGTTTCTTATGAAGTACTTTCTTATATAAAAAAGTGTAGGTTTACAGAACTAAATTTGACCAAGTTCAACAAAAATCAAACTACACAGAAGGGTCATGTCAAAGAACTTGCAATGGATCGGTTTGTTCGGTGCGAAGAAACCAATCCATTGCAAGATCATTGACTTTTCTCTATAAATTTATCGGACGGCATAAAGAAATTAATATTGACATATTTATCATTTTTACGAAGTGAACTTCCTTTAACTAACAAATAACTAGCAACGAAATTATCACAAGAAGTTATAAAAAAAGTTACGTTTCTCGTTAAAGATCAATCAAAGGGTTTACCCTCAGTTCCTATTTTAATGAATGGAAGCTTATTTATATAGCTGTTTTTAGAACGAACATGCTAATATTTATTTTCCATGTAGTATTTCGAAAGATTTTATTTTCAACTTATTTGCGCAACTGGTTGAAAAGGCTTTTGTGTTATTTCTTGAATTGACATGTGGGTAAGGAAGTTAAAATACACCTACATGATGTTGTGGGTGACCTAAGAGCTTACCTACATGATGTTGCGGGTTGCCTAAGAACTTTTAAAGCAGGGGGAAACTAAATGGAAACAAGAGGCGGCTATGAAATCCACAATAAAAAATACTGTAGAAGGGATTACAAAAATAAGATGTGAAAACGTTTTTTATTATCTCGCAATAATAAGGTCACGGTTGTTTAAATTCCCTGTTCCCGAGTCTCGTGGCCCACAAAGGGCTCGACTTTTGGATCTCACAGATCTTGTGTCCCTGGTTCCACCTATATGATTACCCAGTCTTGGATTTTGATTCCACGGTGTCCTTGAAATAGAATTGATAAGATGAAATGAAATGAGATAGCGATCGTTCGTCATTGGATGATACACTGCTTCACTTCCTGTACGCTTATTTACATAATACTTCACCTTTAAATTTAGAATTTTTTGTTCCTTAATTAAATTAATTTTAATTTTTAGGTTATGAATCACCATCTTCGTCCTCAGGCTCCTCACCATGCTCACCACCAATTGACTTGGACAGAAGAGATAGCTACAGTGAAGCTTTACATTACATAGATATTGTAAGTAAACAATAAACCTGCAATTAGATACAGCCACGGGGGAGAGCATTACAGGTGCATAGGAATCTAGACAACTAAAAATCTCCTACACAGAGGGCTTATTAGGGTTCATATTTACAAGTATAAATATATATGTACAAATTAAGCAATCTGAGCACTACAGCACTATTTACATCTAATGGGCAATTGACGTTTTAAAATAGACGTTGTTTGAACATCATAACGTCAAAACAACGTCTTTTTACGTTACGTGCGCAGAACAGTATTTGGATCTTTAAAAATATCAACTTTTTTAAAATCAGGCTAAAAATTATTCACTTGAAAAAAAAAAAAAAATCAGCTATATATTTCCTTTCTATTTCTTTAGCCTCCTCATGAGCGTCAACCATTTTATCTATCGGAAGAAGAAAAAAGGACATTAGTGATGGAAGGGTTACCCGTACCAACCGGATTACCACTTAATAAAATGGAAGAACGCGCACTAAAGAAAGTGAGAAGGAAAATCAAGAACAAAATATCAGCACAAGAAAGTAGAAGGAAGAAAAAAGAGTATATGGAAGCTCTCGAGAAAAAGTAAGAATAGAGTTATACAAAAACACGACGGACCAAAGTTGAAACAACGTCACCACATCATTTTAACGTAGTTTAATGTTGATCCGACGTGGTGTATTCACCGGATACCACATTTTCCCAGTGGACAAAGTCTTGTCGTCGTCCGCAGTAAAGACGCTAAAACAACGTTGTTATTTTCTATGAACAAGTTTATACACGCTGGGTTATATCCCCTTTTTTGAGATGTCGCTGTGTAACGTAGAACAAAGAGGAGTTCTTTTTTTGAAGTCAAAAATGCACTCCCCCATTCGTTCATATTTGTTCTTGTTTCCCAGCCGGCAAAAACCTGTTCAAAGTCACCAAACTAACTAACGTTATTTTTTTGACTTTGAACAGGTTTTTGCGGGCTGGGTTTCGAGCTCACGCCCAAAATCAGTAAAATAAAAACTGTCTCCAAAATCTTTAGAATTACAATAAGGCTTAAAATAACTGCCGGTCATCACTGTGGAGGAGAGATTGTTCAGATTATTTTCAGCCAAATTGGCTAAAAATATTTTGAAAAATCTCTCCTCCACAGTGATTAACGGCAGTTATTTTAAGCCCTAGATATTTTAATACATTATATACACATAATAATAAAAAGCCTCAAGTTACGCAACGATATAAGCCACAACAGACGACAGACCATAACAGGGAAAATCGGATATTGTAAATCGCATAAAGCTTCAATGATAAATTAGGTTTTTGCAAAGAAGAGAAACGAGTCAGTCAAAGATCTTGTAATTGATTGGTTTCTTCGTATCAAACCAACCAATCAATTGCAAGCTCTTTAACATAATACTATTCTTAGCAGATTTAATCTATCACAAATATTGACATTTAAAGTAACCACCATTTAATTTTTTTTCCAGAGTTGATGGATACGCATCTGAGAATAATGGATTAAAGAAAAAAATTGGCAATCTTGAAGTAGCAAATCGTTCTTTAATAATACAAGTACAGAAGTTACAAGCTTTAGTGTCAACTAAAGTTAGCAAGCCTGTTGTAACAACATCAACAAAATGTAATCAAACGATGGAAGGTAAGATAACCTACTGTACTAGTAGCGAAGTCAAATAACTTGCAATTGAATGGGTTTTTATGCTAACAAACCAACAAATCGCAAGGATGTTGACATAACACTCTTCTTCGCAGATATAATTAGAAGCTACAACCTCTTGGGTTTGAATTTTTCATGTAAGCGAAGCACACCACGTGACTTTATATAACCTAAGCACATCACGTGATCTAAGCATACCACATGAAGTAATATCTGTTCATTTTTTTTAGAAACATCAAGTTGAAACACAACTACATCATCATGTTGACAAAACGACGTTTTAGTTCATAGAAACCACGTGACCATATTGAGACATAATTGTATAATAGACATTTTTAACTTTGGAATTATTTATTTAGTATTTTTTTTGAAGAATAGCGATGCTCTTAGAGCAAATTCTTTCTATTAATTGAAAGACAAAAAATTTCAGCATAAATAATTTTGTTTTGACTTATTAATTTTGTGATAACTACTTTCTTGATCATAATTTACGACAACCTCGTTCCCAGGGCTTCTTTCCGCTTTTTGACGGAAGAGACATTGACGTCTCCCCCGTCAAAAAGCGGAAAGAAGTCCTGGGAACGAGGTTGAATTTACGAGCCATTTTACCATTTCGAAAAAAGATAATACACACCTAAGAAGAATTCCCTAGAGATTTTTTTCAGGCATTTATCGAGTCGACTTTAAACTTAAAGGAGCACTCTCCCGCTACGGTCCGTGTTTGTTTACATTCGATTTTTGAAATGCAAAACCGATAAATAAGCCACACATTTTATCCAACATGGTCACAATATAAAGCAGACCAAATATATACTAAAGAAACGCGCAAATAATGTAAACAAACAAAAACCCAAAAGTCTCTAGCAAAGTTCAAAGAGTATTGACTGCTCTTGTAATGATAACAATCTACGATATCGGTAGATAATCGTGCGAATGTTTCTTCAATTCTATACCTTCCTTATCTTCCAATAATAACCATGGACGTACAAAAAGGAAGGACACACAACTTCTTTATAGCTATAGAAATAATGCTCGCCGCGGCATGCAGGTGG
>JAULBZ010001919.1:0-20188 GCA_032360805.1 Neoturris breviconis
GTTAATTAGATACATGTAAACAAAAAGATATTCTCACCAATCGGATTAGCACTTGTTACACCAGCGCGATAAAAAACAGTATTATCAGTACCAACACCCCATACTTCATTTGTGACAGGACTAACATTAACAATCTTCAAGCGACCAGTTATCTGCGACCAGTCCGTACCAATGGGTAGGGTAGATGTAATACCTAGAATTAATGTTTCTTTAATATCTACGAACGGTTTCAGATTTGAACCGACTAAGCATGTCACTGTGGTCGAATTAAGTAATGGAATAATCATTTTGGAAGAGTGATTGGCAGGCGTACCATCAAGTAGAGATTATTTGCTCTTCATTCGGCTACTGATTTATGTTCAAAATAGTCACAGGTTCCCAGCGGAAAAAACTTGTTCAAAGTAAGTAGTAAAGACCCTACAACAACCAACGTAAAACATCTTTGTGCTAGGGACTTACGGCGGGATTTAAACTGGTCTTTGCCCACTAGGTACAAATTTAAATACGGTATTATCTTTATTTAGCGCCCAGAGACTTTAGCAGAGACTTGGGCGTTTATTGGAGACTAACGCTAATAAGAAATACTCAATTTTTTACATTATTTTAAAGTGAAATATGTAAATATGTATTTTAACGCTAATATGTATTTAATAACTATAACAATATAACGCTAATAACGTTGTACTTTAACTTAACTTAATAAAAATATTCAATGTTTGACAGTATTTTATCTCTTCTAAAAATGAAACCAAACAAAACTAAAAATAACCCACTCAGACAAAATAAGCTTATCATAATGGAAAGGCATATTTGGGTGCAACATTTTCAATAATTTATTTTGTTCTCAAGATTTTTAACTGAAATTTTCAGATATTTTTTATAATCGTTCGCAGGGTAATTAAATTCTGAGCAGGTGGTTTAGTATTATGCCAACATATTATGGATACACAATATTAATTACATTATAATTCACTCTTATGTCAACAATAACTGTCAACAATAACTGTCAACAATAACTGTCAACAATAACTGTCAACAATAACTGTCAAACACTGTGTGTTTGTTGTACGTAAAATGCCGTAAAAAGACTGTGGCCTTTTATTTCCGAACCACTAATGCTAAACAAACTCGGTACACTTACAGAACAACTCAATACAAACAAATTTACCATAACAGTTTGACTTGATGGTCACTCATAAGTAAGGTTTGCGATCTGTAAAATATCTGCTCATATCATAGTCTAGCAACATCAGAGATTATTACAACAAAATTTTAATTTCATTTAAAAATTACTTCCTGTTAAGAATTAAGTTACCTCTGGAAAAAATAAAGTAAAGGTAAAAAATAATTATATCCTAATCGTTAGTAATACTTAGAAAAAGTCACCAAATTTCAATACCGCGTCGTTTCCGACGATCGTAGACAAATCGGGAACGTCGTTCCTTTTCGGATTATGCCCTTCAATGCAATGCAATTGTACATTTAAAGAGTCATTCCCAGTAAATATTCCTCGGACATCAGTAGCGTTATGGCATCGGAAACTTATGCAATTATACATAATAGCATTAATTAATTTAATGTATTTTCTGTTTTATGTAATACTACCAACCGACAAAGTTTGGAAATATCATCGCAACAAAAGCATTGGAAACACGGAAGAAAGTGACAGTCGGAGGTTCATTAGCTCCACGGTTTTCTTTCATCGAGATTAGGCACCAAGTTGCAAATCAAATTTGGCCGTGGGTAAGAAAATGTTTTCAACCCAGTTGCTGATGGCGTACTTGTCATTTCTTGTAGTTTATGTATTTATTATACGATGTACTGCGTTCGGGATTCGACCAATGTGCATATACTCCATGTATGTAGTTTTCTATTCTGGATATTGTTAGGAAGATATGAAAAGAAATATTTTTTCAGGGGTAACTTAATTCTGAACAGGTGGTAATTTTTCTGAAAATATATATTTTTGTTAAAATGACTTCTGATGTCGTTAGGCGAACTTTAAGACTTGGATGTGTTAATTATGGAAATACCAAATAAAATATACAAATGTATTGAAAAATACAGACAAAATTTCATATTTTACAGATCACAAAACAACTAATGACATCATCTAATCAAAAATATTTATGGCAAAGTATTTGTATTGAGTTGTTCTATAAGTCTATCAAGTTTCATTTCATAATCATAGTGGTTCGGGAAAAAATGACCGCGGGCACTTTATGCCCTTTCCTCCCCCATGGCTACACCAGCCAAAAAAGGCCAGGGTAAATAGGGTTAATAGGGCTAAGATCAATTAAAACATGAACAGAATACACTCAATAATTTGATGTTGTTTCTACAAACCTATTCGTATCCATATTTTATTATTAGTAGAGGTGCCCCATACTGTAGTCAATCCAGAGCTGATATGCTTCAATTCGCCATCTATAAATATATCACGTTTATTATAAGATGTTAATATTTGCAGTAAGCTCCATTCGTTATCCCTATCAATGCGCCTTATAAATGCCTTCACTTTTTTCTGTTACTATCCTGCCACCATACGACGCCGTAACATTTTGACGTTGTTACGACATTGTTACGCCGTCGTCTGCCCACTGGGCGATAATACGTTCGTTCTTAGTAACTTTTACCAGTTTTTAGTAATTAATCTATTTCACACATTTGAGCCAAATTGCAAATTATTTCAATTCAACCAATGAAGTGGCAATTGAAGAAACTATCGTTTGCCTCATTTCCTTGCAACAGATGCTAAGGTGGAAAACAGATGTTAAGGTGGAAAACAGTTTGGGAGACAATCAAAAGCTTTTTAGAGATCCATAAGAACGGTACAAACAATTCCTGACCATCAAGACACTTCTGCCACTCAGTTACTAGATTTAATAAAGCGTGTGGTGTGCTGTGTCGTGCTCTAAACTTGCACAAACGTTTTGACAGAACATCTTCAAAAAGGGAGTTCATATGTGTTTCAAGAACTTTTCCAAATACCTTGGAAAGAGATTGTAATATACTTATAGGTCTGTAGTTTGCTTTATCTGTTGCATCACCTTTTTTTAACCCTATTAGGCCTAGGTTATTTAGGGCTCTGAGGGCCTAGGGGAAGGGGGCTGAGTGGGGCATGAGGACCCCACCTCCTCCATAAAATCTGAGCGGCTGCATATTTTTCTTTCAAATTTACACTAAAAGAACTTCTAACTTCTAACTATAAACTACATTTTAGCATAAAAATAATTAGCAGGTGCTCTATTGTTTCATACTTATGACGTCATAGCTTTTATTGGGTATGAAATTCATATTTTGCATGAGTATAACGTTTGAGTGCAAAAAGGTTTCACAAGTACCTTTTAATGTAAAATAAATCAGACTCAACATAATTTTTTGAATCCAATGTGTCATAAGACGTATTAAAGCTTATAAAAAAATATAAAAAATATTTTGTCTACCAATGTAGCCCCATCAGCTGTATGTGTAGTGCCGCTAGTTGATTTAGTTCAATCTAAACTGATTATAGTTTGGTATGTGTCCCACGGATATGAGGAAAATCAAACTGTCTGTTGCCATTGCTTAAAGATCGAATATTAATGAAACTTGGATGGCCTTTATAAAAATTAATGATAACATCAATATCATATTCGTTTTAAATTAGATCATATGTGTTTGGCTTCCATAAAGTAATCGGAAGTGTGTTAGTGATATTGATGAAATAATCATTTAGAAAATTGGCTACGTTACATTCGTCAAATATGGTTCATTTTTAAGCAATATTATTCTTTCGTAGTGAGTAACCGCCTTGTTAGAAAAGAGTGGCTCGCATGTCTTTCAGAAAGAAGAACTTCCAGGGGAATTGCTAATTTTATCGAAGAAAGAACGTTTTGCTTGCCTATTAAGCATCACAACATAATTTCCTTTCTTTTTATAAAGTAAATTATCATTTGAAGAGAGCGTCTTATTGGCTCGGTGTTTTAACTGTGACTTTTTCATAATAGTCAATCTTAAGTGCTTGTACTTCAACCTCAAGCTATTAATATTTGAAATCGCAAATTTTATTGTTATTTATAACATTTATTTATAGCATAAAAATGGTGATTTGCGAATTTGCGGCATCCCCATCTTCCAAGATGAAAATAATTTGGATTTTTCTGTGGAAATCCCTGAGGACGTCATTATTAATTGTTTTTTCTCCAATTATGATTACCCACAAGTTTTACAATTAAGTGCACAATAACAAATAGTACTAAATAATTTGTATAGTTTTAAAATTATATTTTTACTGTTTGGAATGGCACGACCCGCCTGTTCATTGAGTAAAGAAATAAGGATAAGGATAAAGATAAATGAATGATAAGATTGAGGATAAGGATAAAGCTAAAAGATAAGGAAATAATAAGGATAAGGATGAAAATAAAAGATAAAAAAGTTATTAAAATAGGGATTAGCATAAGGATAAGGATGGAAGAAATAATTAGGATAAGGATAAAAGTAATGATTAGGATAAGTATAAGAACAAAAGAAATGATTAGGATTAGAATAAGGATGAAGTAAATGGTTAGGATAAGGATGAGGATAAAAGAAATGATTAGCATAGAGATAAGGATAAAATAAAGTTCAGTTCTTACTATATGGTCAAACTGTGATGAAGCAAAAATTTTGAAAAAATCTAAAACAGTATAACAGATAAGCATAAATGATGTCAAAGAGGAACAATAGATAAAAAATGTCTTGGTGTATGAGTCTGTTACATTTCATGCAATGTTTTTATAGCAATATTTTCTCATACTTTCCTTAAAAAAAACATTTTAAGCAATCATGACATACTAAAGTATAGCATGTGTTAATATTCATTGTTGTCATGACAACATTGGGAAATAGGAGACATTTTAAACCAATGTAATGGCTTCAATTAGAATTTCTTCGAATGAATCCGCATATTGACGGAAATCCGCCTTTAATCCTATTCAGGGAACCATGCTGTAGGGTGGGAACTTTCCAGAAAGTTACGTCAATCCTTAATTAACATTTTAGCAAAACAATCTTTTGATGACTCCATTACTCACAATGGCGTCATAGCGGGAAAACAGGTAGTGCAAAAAAAAAACTGGGAATGTTTTTTCTTTCGAACTATACAGCAAAATGATTTTCAAGCAAAAATAGGAAGAACCACTTTCTTTTTGAAAAAAAACTTTTTACCACCTGTCAAAAATATGGTTGCTAGGGGGGAATTATCCCTAGTTACTATTTAAGGAAAAGTTACAAAATTACTAGTCATATAAGCTATTCATTCAAAAGTTATGTAAAGAAGATTAGCAGGGAGGGCACTTTGTGTCCCCCCGGCCCGAATAGGTTTAAGATTGTTTTCCACTAGGCGAAAATTTAATTGCAAAAGCCAAGGAAAGATATTTTATTGGCAGAAAATGACAATACAATAATGCAATATCTTCTTTTGGCATTCTTACTGAAGTTTATAACTACTGCAAATCAACCTAAACTAGATACTTACTTGTCAATTTCCAAGAAGAGCCTTCCGGTTTTAAATTACATGTGCTTGGGTTACCTGTCCCTTGTCTAAAATATATCTTGTAATACATATTAACTATCCAAACGCCTGCTTGGCCAGTTGAAATTAACGTTGCAGCGCCTCTACCTGGACTTTTTTTCCAACGTAGTCCGTATTTAGATTTATCTAAATGAAAAAAAATAACATCAGATAATTAATATAATTGAAAACAAATTAGACCCTCGGCGGACATTGCTGCTGTCTGACAAAATGCAACTTATAGGTCATAGCCCAGTGTGCAAAAACTTGTTCAAAGTCCGCAATAAATACTCTAGAGCAACATCGAACCTTTTAGATGACGTCATCATATGTAAAAACATGTATTCTTCAAAGTGCAATTGGAGCCGTTATGTTTCGTATTTTTATTTTCAGTTTTTGTTTTTTAAATGCCAAGGGATTAAATTTTAATATATCTTTCAGTTGGTAAAAAATTTCCCCTAAAACCATGCAAAATTCCGAGAAATTCCGATTTGTTCCAAAATCGGGAATATCGGGGAAACATTTAGATCATAAAGATTTGGTAAAATAATTTAAATCATGAGTTAATGGTCCAAATTTAAAGTTAACTAGAAACCAAATCGGCTTGAAAAATCACACCAACCTGTTGAAAAATAATGATAATATAAATGCAAATAAAGAAAGTTCTGCACAAAAGAAAGAAAAACAGCAAGAATACCCAGTTACTATATTTGCTACTTCAATATTACAAAGATCCACACTTTGTTTCAACTTTTCAATGAACACCAAAATACAAAGTAGAATGATTTCTTTTATTGCTATTACTGGACAAGGTGGTTATTTCCATGTGGGGTCATCATGATAAAGGTTTTCATTTTATTAATAGCCAAAAAGTTATTATTTTTAAAAGCACGATCCCTATATATATGAAGTGAGTACTGTAAGAGTGTTTATGAAAACAAAAGTTTTCGTAAAGAAATACATATAAAAAATAAAATGTGTTCATATGGAAAGCAAGACAGGCTGCCTAGTCGAGATCTTGGTTGGATTTTGTAAGGAGAATGTCAATTTTCCATATGAACAAATTCAACCAAGCGAGCCGGCATAACCGGGCCGGCTCACCTGCTGTATATATAGCTATTCAAATGAAAATTCTATCCTAGTGTGTATGGACGTAATGTCAATTTGCAAATTGCAAAGTTGAAAGATATATAAATATAATGTAAGTGATAAGAACCTTATCACATGGTCATGAAAAATACAACTATCCATCCCATATTGTTAGGATGTAATTGTATCATAAGAAAGCGAGCTGAAAACTTCTCAGTTAGGCGAGCCAGCCTAGTTCAGTCCAGCTCAACTCTGTATGGACAGGCCCTATGAGCAGCATATTTTTCCAACATGCAGTGCTTATTTCAACAAAAATATTATTATGTGATGCTTATGTAACTGGTTCTGGGATGATAGGTATAACTCTTGAAAGCTTGTAAACATATAAACTCGGATATTCAGGAAAGTTAGCTTTTGGATCAAAGTCAAATCCCTATAAACTCTGGGTATAAGAAACACCTTTTTTGAAACAACTGTGTAGGACGTTTATTTGTGTCAATATGTTATGTCTATATTACTTACATATATATCGATGCTTTTCTATATTAAAATATATTACTTGTAAATGCATATCGTAACTGAATGATTAAAGGAGCACTTTCCTGCTATGCCCGTGTTTGTTTACATTCCATTTTTGAAAAGCAAGCCAATATATAACTCACATATTTTATCTACTATGCTCACGATATAAAGCAGACCAAATATATACTAAAGAAACCCAAAATAGAAATGTGAACTAACAGAAAGTTGTAGTTTAGTTCTGCATGCAAATAATGAATGAAAAAGTCTTCATAGAGCTGAGTTAACATAATAGAGGGGAGAGAAATCTTTACGCCTCACATCCAGACAATTTATGTACCTACAGTAGCTACAGTATGCAATCTTGACAATAAATATATGAGGCAAAAGGCTTTCATTATATAACAAGACAGATGACACAAACATAAAAAATTTATTCCAAGAGTCTGCAGTCTCAAATATATTTCTCGATAAAAGTCTTGATAAATGTATCGAGTTGTATGTCTCGATAAATGTCTTGCAAAAATTGCATTTTGTGAGTATTTATTTTCGAGAATGAGCAGTTTTAGAATTTTTCTCTGGTATTTATTTCTAAGAATGGTTAAGTTTTTCGGAATTAACAGTGATTTTTAAACTGGAAGTTTAAATTTATGTTTGCTATTCACAAGAAAGGATAACTAAAAATACACAAATCATGCGGGTATTTATTTTCGCAAATGAGCACTTTTAATACTTTTTGTGGGTATCTAATTTTGCGAAATGTCCAAAATCAAGATATCTTGATAAATCTCTTGATTAATCTCTTGATAAATTATCTCAATAAATTTCTCGATAAATGTCTCTGTCTTGATAAATTATCTCGATAAATTTTTAGATAAATGTCTCAATAAAATGTCTCTATCTTGATCAATTATCTCTATAAATTTCCCCATAAATGTCTTGATGAATATCTCAATAAGCATCTTGGTAAATCTCTTGATATTTTACGGGAAGAAACTTTTTGGCCAAAATCCGCAAAAGTTTTTTCCTAAAAACACGGTGAAATTGGTCAAACGCAAAAGTTTATTCCCATAAAATGTTCAAATTATTGCAAACCGCAAATGTTTGTTCCAAAAAACAAGACAAAAAAAAAACATGATAAAACGTAACAGGCCTAGTTTTCTAATGCAGAATTCGTGCCTACTTTTGACAAATCAATTTTGGACCCATAGGGTTTAACAAAAACAGATCTTACTATGTATTCATTTTCTTTAAAAATATATAAGCAACTCTGTCTAATTCAGTTCAAAAACAAAGACTTTAGTTCAGTCTTTGCTCTTTTTTCGTTGTCTCGCAAACATAACCCTAATATCACGGCTGTCGCTTTTATTCGATTCTTTTTTTCGTTTTTTGATAGGGCGCCAGATCTGTACTAAAATAAGAACAAAAAACATCAAAATCTTTATTAAAATGTTGAGTTTTTAGTTTTCCTCATCAAAGATTTGTTTGATACAGTAGTATACGCCATTTTTGCTTCGCATTTGCACGGAGCTCCTTTGGCAGCAATCGCGAAAGAATTCCCATTAGTTCAGTAAAAAACCGAGTCTACCATTTTGACAACACAGTTTGTTTGGAAGATCGTGTTCGTTTAATACTTTATTATTTATTATTTATTATTATTATAATAATAATACTCGTGTCATTAAACACTATTTCTTTCATAGAAATATTTTTAACAAATAAATGTTTTTAAACTATTCAAATAAAAATACTATAATAGTTTTTTTTTGCATGGACGAAATGTAAATTTCTATTCTTTTGATTACATTGTTATAAAGTTTATTTAAAAGTTATGTTTATAACAAAGAGATACAATACAGTTAATCGATATTTCTATGTTGCCATAATATATAACGTATTACACAAAACCTCAATCTTCTTCAGATGATTAAGGAAGATGATGATAATAACGTTAACTTAGGGCCTCTTTATATAGAGCCCAATGTATCACTCATCTAACTCGCTGAAACGAAATAATATAGCGTTCTTTTAAAATAATTGTGTATTTGTATTCTCGAAAGGAAAAAATAAAATAATTTTTGGTTGAAAAAGAAATAAGGAGATAATTTTAAAAATTAAAAGTAATTTTGTCTTTCCTCAGCACTAAAAACAACTTTTGAATACATCTAAATATAATCCTCTAAAATACGTCTTGATGAGACGTCTAAAACACGTTTTTAAGATGCCCTTGGGTGTTTAAAAGACGTCTTTTGTCGGGGGACCAAATTCTTCTTGCGCCGTTGCTACTCTGTTGGGGTTCATTCCTTTGCCATTTTCTTTTCTAGGGCCTTAGGCTCTATTGCCTTTCCTTTGCCCATTTGCCTCTGCCGGGGATCTCTCCTTGCCTGTCGTCCTTGTCTGGTGCCTTGGGTTCTGATGCCTTTTCTTTGTCCATTTGCCTGTTCCTTTTTTCTGCCGGGATCTTTCCTTTGCCTATGGTCCTTATCTGGTGCCTCGGTTCTGTTGCCTTTCCTATGCCTATTCCTCAGTCTGATCCTGCTTGTGTTCCTCTGCTTGCGAACATAGCGGTACACCCACGCTTTGCAATCCTTAAATTACTGGTAGACATCCATTAGATCATTCTTTGCATTGTTACTTTTCCAGGTACTAGCTAGCTTACTTTTGTTTTCATTTCGCATTTTTGGACGACCATTTTGTTTTCCGTTTTCCATTTTTTGTTGAACCGAACTTTCTCTTCAAAATATTCTGAAACTTGAAAATGGAAAAATTTGGAAATAAGGCGCCAGAAAAACAGTGACTGATCTTATGAAGTTGTAGCAAAAAAGGCTCTCTTTGCAAGCAGTGTATATAGCAGTGGAGAATTCTCAGTCGCAAAAAGCGCTCTTCGCAAGCAGTGAGTCATTTATGTAACACTCATAAAGGGCCGTCGAGACGGCAGGATCCTATTTCAACAAATCACACTCTCCTCCGTTGAGGTGTGATTTAACAAGAGCTATTAGTTTCAAGACAAGTGCATGTTGGTATATAGTTGCCGATATAAAGAAGCTCAAATGCCATGCGAATAGTCTTTATTAATTTGTGCTATTACAAATTTTAAATTGGATCCTCTTGTAACTTTATACACAGTCACACAAAATCTTTCTTCAGTGTAGTAGTATTCCACAATTTATACTATCAAATGCTTTACTCATGTCAAGACGTATAAGATAAACAGCTTTATTTTGTGATGGGATAGTGCTTTCAATAATTATTTTTTTTGGAGAATGCATGTTCAGTTGTGGAGCGATCCTTGCGATAGGTTGCTTGACTGAGAGGTATTTTAGCATCTATCTTTGGTCCAATACGTTTCATTAAACAGATTCATTAAACAGCAAGTATTTTTCGAAGTATTGAAAGTATTGAATTTGTAGAATTATTAGTTGTTCTAGTGTTCTAGTTTGTCCACTTAGCAATTCTTATTTCTTATTATAAGATATATGTAGACGTTAATATCTTATTATGTTACGTTAATACCTTGTTATGTTTGTTATGACCTTGTTATATATCGGAAAGATTTATCAGTGATCTCATCCTGTTTAAAATCTATTCTTCTTTATAAACATTATAAAAGAAGCGAAGCACTGGAGAGTTGTGCATGATTTGTTGATCAAAAGAAATTAATCTTATAGAAACAAATGTATACCGGTAGTTTTAAATGTATACCGGTAGTTTCAAATCGTCCGGAATATTTGTGATTATCTATCAAAATATCATATTATACAAATGGTAATTTTATTGTATACAAAAACTTTTATTTCTGTGGAACGCACACACACTACTTATATAAACCGCAACAAAATGAAAGATTTGCTGCTTTCATGCAAATTAACAATTATACTTTTGAAATCATTTGAAAGTGTCTAACTTCAACTTTTTTTCTCATAGTTAATTTGGACCAGGTTCATGCAACGAACAGCAACACTACTGACCAGACCTGGAAAGATAAATTGAACGATTTTGATGATAATACATGTATAGGAATCCCAGAAGCTGCTCCAAAGGATGTATTTCTTTCAGCTTATTTACCTGCAACGTATTTCATTTATAGTAAGATTAATTTTTTGAATTAGTCACTTTTGTAAATAAATCATTGTGTGGTTCTTGTAGAGTGGCCCGCTCATACATCATTTGATGTCAATTTTACCAATGGAATATCTTCTTTTGGCTTTTACAGAGAGTGAACAAAAACCAGTGGGTAAATACTTGTTTAAAGTATGCAGTAAAGACGCTAGAACAGCGCCATTCAATGTTGTTCTAATGTCTTTACTGTTGACTTTGAGCAAGGTTTTGTTCACAGGAAATGTACTAATGTATCATGTTTTTTTAGGTGTCTACCTTAAGGGAAACTATGATGGCGCTACATTATCTATACTCAATGACGAACAGATGATTTTCAATGGAAGTATAGCTAATGCAGAACTTAGTAGCACTACACCATATGTTTTTACTAATAGCAGTGGACTAAGAACACCTATACTTGCTGATTCTGTAATTGTTAAACTTCAAAGTTATACTACCAATCTAAGCTTCTGTTCGTTGATCATTGATTCAAGTAAGTAGTTTTTGTAACATATTATGGCACTCTGATCTTAAATAACTTTTTAGCCCATCAAACAAAACTATCACTTTGCGACGGTGGCAGCCCGCTTTTCTTAATGGACCATATTTCTGAAAGGCTACCATCTTGAAATTGGGTACCAGCATTTGTGGCGACAAAATTTAGAAAGGTCCCAAGTTTTGGGCAAACAGATTCGAAATTGAGTTTTCGGGCCAATGGTACCGTCCTGAAATTTAGTTATGGCATTCTAGCCAATATTTCCAGACTGCTTGCCAATTGTTTTTCATTTTTGTAAATTTGGAACCGAGTATCGGCAAAAAAGGGATTTTTTCAAAAGTGGAGACTTATTTTCGAAAATTTGATTTACATTCACCAAAATTATCAATTTAGGATTTTTTAATTCTTTTTTGAATTCTGTTTCTAAGGGCTTGGTGTCACATTTAGACTTCGAAAACTTTATCGATATTTTTGGTTTATGTGAGACTTTGACCACTCTGTGGTTTAAGGAGCAGGTCAGGATATATACAAGCAAAACCTTTATAATTTCTATAAGTTGTAAACCTGCAAAGGATTGTTCCCATATAATCATGTGACACACCATTGTAAAACTTAGCTTTTCAGAATCCAGCAAGCCATGTATTTATTGGCATTCATCTTCATGCTGTGTGCTATAGCTGCATGCATAAAGAACAGTTTAAAACCTAGTATTGACTTTCACACTTTAAAGGCACAAATTTGTTTGTCAAATAACCACTTCTCACATAGCTTTAATCCTTGGGGAGCTCCCCACATTTGGAGAATATCACATCTTAATTTCAGGGGGTAACTGTTTGGCATTTGGTAAATATTTATTCATATTGGGTTTGAAGAAGTTGCTAAGAAACTGATTGCCGTATCCAAAAGTAGTTAACATGATTGTGTGCGGAAGAGTTTGAAGAATTCAAATCCATTAAAATATTCTCATAAGGATACAGTTTAGATACGCGATGTGCAAAAATACCATCTGCTTTGGTTATGCGAGAACCTTAGTATTTTGTCTGGCAGCAAACGATTTTAGAAAAAAAAAAAAAAACGTTCACGCACAGAACAGAATATTTACTACAATGAATTTCCCCAAAATCAGTCCATGTTGAATCTAAATATTTTTGCAAAATGTTCTCTAAAAAGTTTTCTAAGGAAATAATTTTGATGGGAGGGCAAACATATCTTGAAATAAGAGAATCTGGATCGAGGGAGGAGTTAAATAAATCCAAGAAAAGACTCATTTGTTAATTTTTGAAAAATTCACTTGTTCAACAAACATCTGACTCCAAATTGTTTTCCTTCTGTACCAAGAGAGCGAAAGAAGGCCACAGCCGGACAAAAAATATAAAAACTAAATGACTGGAATCCTCAAAAATCTTGATTATATTGACTGATGACGTAATGAGTAGTCCTGGTTGTTAATATAACACGGATATATTGCATAACTTAAATTTTTGAAAATAGACCCACACCTTAAATCTGCTGAGTACATTCACTAAAATGATTAATTTATGATTTTTGTTGACTTAGAATTTTTTTGCATTTTTTCACTGTTTATAAGGATTTGACAAGAATTATATTTGGACTTAGAAAACCTTTTGAAAAATAATTTTTCTATGAGACTTTGACCACATGATGATAAGTGATATTTTTTGTAAAAATAATTTTTAAAATTTTGAGAATTGAAGTTTCCATTTTGATTTTGGGAAGCTTCCTTTCTCAATTTTGAAATAAATATAATATAAATAAGTGAACATTGCATATATAATGAAACTTTTACAGTCTCGCACTTTAGGACTATAAAAGTTTTATTATAAATGTGATGTTAAGTTTATGAATTTATATTTAATTATACCCATTGGGAATTAGAAGTAAAAAAACATTTATAAATTGTATAGTAACATTTATTCTTCTGTTGTATTGTTATATTTAACATCTTCATTTTTAATTTCAACAACAGATAATGATAACCACCTTTTATTAAATGTTATATATACATATAGTTAAATGTCACAAGTTCATTGCTAATAGAAATCATGTTTTTATTAAACTGTAATTATGTTTAATGTACTTTTATTTTAATAGTCCCATAGCTTAAAAGTTAAAAGTATTCTTTATTATACATAGATGCATGGTATATAATGCTATGATGTTCAATGCTGTATGAAATCTGTATATTCTATATTATTATATTATGATGTATGATGTATAGTATGTGTAATTCATATCAACTGGGAAGAAGTTATTTATCAGGCTATGATGTGAAATTTCACTACTCTTCTCCACAGTGATTTGATATAGTTTTACCTTGATGACCTTGATGAAGGTGTTCCAATTGTTTATTTTAATCTGAAATTTTATAAACTTAACAAGGACATGAAATCCTAATGCAATGTAACGTTTGGGTGCTTGACCTGGATATGAAATTTCGCTACTCTCCTCCGCAGTGACTTGACATAATTTTACCTTGAAAAAGGTGTTTATTTGAACTGAAACTTTAACATCTTAATAAAGACATATTTCAAACACTGACGTATAATGGGTGTATGTAAATCATATTTATGTACTTAGGTTTAACTTTACTTGGTTTGGTGGGCTACTTTCAATACCGTACCTCTGATTTATATTTATAGAACCCATCACAGTTGACTTCTATGGATATCCTGATGAAGAAACTACTGCATTGTATGGTGAATCAACTACTCATACAATTTTGATTTATATAAACCCTATGTTAAATTTGAGGTAATATATTAAGCAATCATCACATTGGTAATAGCACTGAGTTAACGATTTATCGCAGTTTTGTTGACATAACGCTCTTAGGAAGACTTTACCTAAATGAGTTTCACCCTAAACGATCTTGCATTTGATTGGTTTCTTCGTACAAAATAATTTTTTAGAAAAAGGTCAGTGGTGTCGGTGATAAAGTGGTAGCTTATAAAAAGAAATGTATTCTACTTATAGTGTTATGTGAATAATTATTGTAATCGATTGATTCCTACATAGTCAGGGAACGAATTCATTTGAAAGCTGTTTACCCATTATTGTTTCTCATTGATTCTTATTATTTACGTTTTACCCAACATGTACTGTAATTCTCGGGTGGGAAAGCGGGTGGGAAAGCAGCGCATATCTCCCTTACGCCTTGTGACATGTTGGTATTGACGTTAGTTTGTTATTTCAACCTTGTAAAATAGAAGGTCCTCCGTATTTAACTGTGAGATCATTTGTTGCCAGGAAGACATAATTCAAAATCAAAGCAAATAAAACAAAAACAGTAATAAAAAGTTTAGATTCGAAAGATTAAAGTCGGTTTCTTGACCATCATCATCCAAAAAATCCCTGCACAAAAAGTTTGCTGTATTCAGATTTATTGAGTTACAACCTGAAAATAACTTTGCTGTTTGTTGTCAAAACAACGTCATGTTTTGTAACCTGCAATCTACCATTGTGCGGATAGTAATGTTTTTCCCTTTATTTCTATTGTAGTTTTCCAATAGTACACTTCAGTTTTGAAGAAAGTGCACGTAACATAACCGACTTACCATACAAGATTGAAATAAGCCCACCGCTTGGTGAGCATACTATGGTAATAAAAGAGAGGGCTATTGCAAGTGTTTTCAATTGGTTAGATCATGGGCTCTACTTTTTGAAAGTTCTTAATGCACCTGGCAATATATCTTATATCGAAGATGAAATTGTTATTCCCGATGATGAGAATAAAACGGTAAGTGCTATAATTTGATTTTCCCAAAGTTATGATTAATTATTCTGTTATAGCTTCTTCGATTGTTATGCATGGTTTTTCCAATTTAAAAAAGAAAACATTTTGTGAAAAAATAACTGATCGATTTAATAAAAGAGTTAAATTTTTATTTTCATGATAAACACTTTTTTTTGGTAAAGAATAATAGCTCTCCAAAAAATATAACTTTTACGCCAATTGTTAGCCTACCAAATGAAGTTTGGATGGGCTATTAGTATCACTTTGCAGCGGCGCCTGCCCACTTTTTTTAATAGATCATGGTCCTAAAGTGCTATCATTTTGAAAATTTTGATGTGAAAATTGTATTAAAAAGGCCGCACATGAAAATTGTAGGCTTTTTCAACCCAAATATTTCTTCATTAAAAAATGAAATTTATCATACTGTAAATACATAGCTGGAGAGCAAATATCATATCAAATAACTAAAAGCATGAAAACAAGCGCAGTACCCTGTGTGTACAAGCTAAAGGGTCTAAATCTCATGTTCAGGAACGTTCCTCATTGGTAACTGTATGAAAGGAGTTGAGCTGATAAAGTAGAAATATTATGTTGTTTTATGTTCTCCTGTGTTCTATGGTGTACAACGTTTGCGTATAAATCTAAGCTATTATCATTTTAGTGGATGCACTAGTAGATCGAATTTTGTAACTTTTAAGGAACTTATTCAAATAAGGGTGTATGTGCTCGTAAACAAGGGGCATCCTTAAATGGAGGATTAGGCTAGAAATATTTCACCAATATTTCACCCAAAAGTTACACCCAAATATTAATTTGCTGATTAATTTTTTGAATTTTCTATAAGATTATGACCACAGCCAATTTTGGAATTAGAAATTGTTTTGATCTTTTCATTTCTATGAGACTTGACCACATTTGATCAAAAGTTGTACCCAAAAGTGTAATAGTTGACTTAAACGTTTTTCTGAATCTTTTTCACCGGTTATAAGGATTTGACCAGTATCACATTTGAACTTAGAAAATGAGACTTTAACCATGAATCTTTTTGGCAGCCATTTTGGGGAAGCTTCCTGCTTAAATTTTGTAGATATAAAATGATATGATAACAGATATTTTTATTAAAATAATCTCCTATTTGATTTTTGGAAGCTTCCTTCTTCAATTAAGAAAATTTTGGGAATTATACATGTCATGGGTTAATGACTTTATATTTTTAATTCATTTGTGAATTATTAAAATAATAAAAAGGAAGTTTATTTCTTTATTAACAACTGGGGAAACCATCTAATAAGAGATATGCTGAAGTACATGTTTTTTATCAACCAAATAATAAAAACATATTATAGTGTAGTAAATATATTAAGTATATAGACTATGTACATTAGCCTATATACATGTAGGTTATATACATCTAGCCTGTATATATGTATCCTATATACAAACCTTAATTTTAATTAAAAAATACATGAATTTTTTAAAACATTAAAAGCATATAACTATAATTAGGTTATAAAATATGCATATTCTCTATTTATATTTATTAACATATATGTGTTAGGTTAAACTTTCACTCGGTTTGGTGATCTACTTTCAATACTGTGCCTTTAAGAAATCTGTTTACTTTTATGGCTGGTCTGCAAACAAAAATAACCCATTATTTTTCCACAGGATGGATTTTCTTAATAATATTTCTAATATTGACAACAAACTGTATTTATATAAAAAATATGAGACATTCTCTGTGTCGAGTTTTCATTTGTGAGCTACAGTCTTCTCTATCTAGTTTTTTAGCCATGTTTCGTATTTTCCCACCCAATCCTCTTGCAGGATATTCTTCCTGATCATCTGAAATAGGTCTCTAAAAATGCACCTCCACTGGGGAACGTTGACCTAAAATGAGAGGCCTGTAGGCTTGCAATATGATATGCCGAACTAAAAGCTTATCATGTTTCACATTATTTTCATGAATTTTCAGCTAAATTTTGCATGGACCTTTGATAGAGGTGATCATTTATCAATCAATGTGACAAGTGATGTGTTGATGATGGATAATTTAGGCATCATATCAAATTTAGAGAGTATTGGTGATTTATTTCTTATTATTATGATTGTTGAGGTAGAAGATAAATTTTATGGTAAGAGTATGTTACTTCATTAATTTCTTCAATGATGTTGTTTTATTTAGTATCTACGAAGAGTTTCATTTCAACATACTTAGGATTGATTGCTTCCTCAGTACAAAAGAACGGATTGAAATATATAAGATTATTAACTTTGTATTCTTCTCTACAGTTACTTCTTACATAAATTCCACTTACCGTAAATGACTGAATAAGCCCTCCCCCCCCCACATCCCTAGAAATTGAAATTTCTAATAAATGCCCCCCGGCACTTATATATTTGGAGCGATTATTTGGCAGGGGCGCTTATTTATTTGAGTCAAATAGAACAATACAAATTATTTCACAGGGGTGCTTATTTGCAGGGGTTGCTAATTCAGTCATTTACGATATGAATAATATATTTTGGTTGGTCATTTACTTTGTAGTTTTTAACCTACCCAACAATGTTTATATTGTTAACTGATTGTTGAATTGTTGATTCCCTCAAGCAATGTTAATTAATATTTTAAAAGTTCTACAGGACTCCAAGTCTTGATATATCTTGTTAATTATCAAAGTTCTCTTCAAGAAACAAACGGGTAATAAGACAATAATGTGGGGCAATAGAGGGAAATTGTGTACCCATCCCTTCTCAACGCAATTAAGGAGGCTTTTACAGAGGAAAAAGACAATAAATTTGCAGGTCTTATGAAAAGTGTCCATTATTAAATATCGATAGCGTTTCATATTTTTTGCAATTATTATTTCTCAAAAATTTAAAATTTAATTATTTTTTTTGGAAAATTGTGACGTCATCTTTTGATTTGGTCCAAAAATGCCTAAATATTCAGTTTTTCTTATCTTGCATCACTGGAAAATGTTGTGTGATGCTAACAACTGTACTTTTATGCGCTCTAAATTAACCTAATAGAAAAATTAGCCAAATCAGCATTTTTCGTTAAATTTAGTGACGTCATAGCAAAATATTGACAGTAAAATGCTGATTTAGCACATTTACAGAGTAAATAATTTATTGTCGAATAAAAAAGGAGGAAAAAAATATTGAAATTTAATTTAATACACCCTGGGCATTTAAAAGGAAGTAATGTCTGTAGTGTGTGGATTTCATGACCATTGTCTGCAGTTCTTTTTTGTTTTAGTGATCTAACTTACTCATGCTTGCAGCTCTATTGCTTAGGTATTCCTGGCACTCTTAAAGTTTTGCATGCAAACACAGTGGATTTTCGAACTTTTAAGTACTGGCATATATTTTTTAAAAATAAATTGTTTGTACATAAATACTATTAAATGCAGAAATACGCTTTATATGAAGTGGTTTCTTTGATATTCAGACTTATTCAAATGGCTCTTCAAACAAATATAAATATTGCGTACAATCTAATGTTCTATCTATATAATCTATCTAGTTAATACATTTTCTTTGATAAACTGAGTTTTAGTTTTTTATTTAATATTTCCACTTTGAAATGTTACTTCACACTTTTATACTAGTGCTCACCTCACTGAACAATCACTGAAACTATGCTCAGAAATAACTGCTTCACATTGGTTATCTGTTTTTATTCTAATCTCTGTTTATTCTATTACAGAACCTTCGTCACTTTCTATTTATACTTACAATGAATTCAACACATCCACATATGATTACAAATTCGCTCGTAAGTTGATATTATTAATCAGATTACTTCAAATATGAGCAAATACTCGCTGCAGTGGAGGAATTTTTTTACATAGATTCAGGCTTTGTAGCTATGTAACTATGCTCAAAAATCACTCCAGCACAGTGATTATTTGTTCTTACGTTAAGTAGTAGTATTAACTTATTTGGAAAATGGACATTAAGGATAGTGTCGAACCTATAAAAGCTATACACATTATTTAATAAATATTTTGAAAACAATACATTTTTTTCCTATAAAAGTATACAGTTTCTGAAGCGTAACTTATCCTCTACACAACAAACATTATTTGTTTTTTAATTCAACTTTTCAATTCAAGTTAAAAAGGATTAAAAAATATGGAAAATTTTGTGTGTGTTTTTTACTCTTTCTTTATCTGCTTGGCCCAAGTCCCCTCTCCATTACCTGTTTATTGTGAAACTTATTTTGGTGAGATCCTCATCTTATGCTTAAAAAAGGGGTGCACCAGTTTTTCTTTAAATTAACTATAACTGCAATATTTATTATTTATGGGAAAGTCACTTAAAAGAAGTTCATTTTAGTTGTCATAAGTGTTGACTGTGTAGTGGTTTTCGAACATAAAGTAAAAGTAAGGCAACCATCTTTTCTGAAGAGAGGCTTGGTTCGAATAAAGGGCTTGCCACAAAATTTAATAGTTGCAAAGGGGACTTAGAGCTTGCCAAAGAACGCACAAAAGACACAAAAATTTTAATACTTTTAATTTTTGAGATGAATTAAAACACCAATATGTTGGTTGCGTAGAGCATTTAATTCCTCTTCAGAAAATGTATAGTTTTGGAGGAAAAAATGTATCGTTTTCAAGATATGTATAAAATAGGTATCAGGGCTCAAAATAACAGCCGGTCATCACTGTGGAGGAGAGATTTTTCAGAA
>JAULBZ010001920.1:0-20188 GCA_032360805.1 Neoturris breviconis
TTTGGAGCTTTAAAATTTAAATATCTTAAGAACCGTAAATGGTATAAACATGAATGACCCCTCATTTTTTTTGTCTTAAAAAGCACTTTCTGATGAAATAATTTTTATAAAGGGTAAACGAATTATTTTTTTTTGTCTGGAATTGCTATCGATGGCCCCTTAGCTACAGAAACCAATAAGTGTATATATGTTTATATCAAGGAGGGTTCCAGCTTTCCAGAACAGTTTACTTCATCAAATAAGAGTAAGTTTAGTTCAAGTTATAGCTGATTGAACTATCCAAAATTTTGGTAATTTTTGTGCTAGATTCGGAAGGTCATGTCCGCTATTTCCGTAAATGAAATTGTGCTGTGCAGCCTACTTGTTCGTAATTACAGGATCCTGTAGTTAGTGGTTGTTTCAGATTGACAACTGTTTTTATAGCAGAGCAGTGGAGAGATGTACAGTATGCTTATAAAAAAGGGCTGTTGTCCCTATGGACATCACCTTAAACATTAAAGTGAACATTGCAAATGTTTAATGGTTTTTGTTGAATTTAAAGTGAACTGAGGAAACCAGTGCGGTTTTCTCACATCAGGTTGACGCCCAGTAACAACATTCCTTATACTTTAACCTTTATATTTTATATTTTAGGATTCAAGATGTTTGTTTGCTACTTGCGCTTATTGTATTATTTTTGGTATTTATCAACACTTTTGTCTTTCAAGCTGGATTAATATTTCTGCTGGTTAGAAAATTCAAAACAACGATTATTTGTATTGTATTTTATCTGGCATTATCTCTTGCATTACATATATGGACTATGGTATGTAATATAGTTCCCGTTTATCTGACAGTGTTGGGTGCATATACAGTGTGTGACAATGTTTGGTAAATACTGTATATGTGAAATAAGAGCACTGTGGAGGAATGATTTTTGAGCTTCAGGCTACAGATGCTCAAAAATCACTTTTCGCATCAACTATTTGTTCTTATATTTGTATTTTTTACAGTTAATTTGAGGGAAATGTTGACTAAAAATATTATTGTCTTAAAGTATACTGATACTATACTACTATATTAATATAAAATGTGAAACACCATTTAATATTAACTATAAAATGTAAAAATTTAAATAAATATAACCTTTATCTCTGTACTTGACATGTGAACATAGCTAACAAGTGTCAGTATGATAAATTAGTGGCGTTTATTAGAGAAAAGAGTTATTTATTATTTAAGCGTCTATTGAGGTTTAATTTTCGAATTCACTATATAAATTGTTTGACATTAGAAATGTTAAGAAGAACTGTACTCATTAGCACTACACTATATCATTAATCATAGTTGAGCTGAATAACAGTTAAGGTATCTAAAAAAAGTAATAAAGGTTATTTGAGTAAATACGGTAGTTTCATTATTTGTTTTAGTCTCGTAAATGGGGAGATGAACTGAGGTACATTTGGATTGATGGATTCCAGGCTTTATATGCTATCCAAAGAGTTGGTAAGTTTTCACAAATATAAATTATGGACAAACTAATTATATTTCGATAATATTGCTATGATTTGGTACCATTTTGGACTCAGATGCTGCATGTACTGTATACACAAAGGAAATCTGAAAAACCACCGCATATATAAGCCCACCAATATGCTAGCACACAAATTGTTCCATAAGCCCCCTGTTAAGCCCGCAGGCTTATAGAAGGAGATAAAACGGTACTCTCTCAGCTTATTGTTCTGATTGTTCTTTTTAGATCTAGATATTTTAATTGTTGACAATAGATTTTAACACGGCAACACCATACATACATTTGCCCTTTAATTGCTACACTGTTTAACGAAGTGCAAACTAGAAATAAATTTAACGCCATTATTTATTTCACTAATATGCTTGTGATGCGAACGAATGTGTTAGCCTTTTCTTTTGATTTCATTCGTTGTAATGTTTCTGTGTGTTTGTGTGTATACTTGTTTGTGTGTTTATTTCTTTGCTTCTGTGTTTTTTTGTTTGTACGGACTCTGGCTAGCAACATGACATGTGATCAGTGTTGTGAGGGGAACTGGAACAAGAAAGTATATTACTTTTTAATCCCCGAAATACTTTGTTCTGGTAGATGACTGATGAACCTTTTACTATTTTGAGATAGTCCTATGTATTCTTTGTTGTGGTTTTACGTGGATGTTTAACCATCTTTATATACTGTTTTTATACTACTTTTATATTATTTTTATACTTTTCATGCCATTTTATACTTCTGTTTTGGATACTGTTTTTAACTATAACATACTATAATATTCCAATATACTGAGCACAGTAAACAGTGTGGCCATGTACACGTGTCTTCTAAATGGTTCTCTCCATACACATAGTGTATATACACATAATGGTAAAGTTTGTCATTTCCCATCATATACCTTGTGTAGTCTTTCGAGTCTTAGAGACCCACGTCTATCGTGGTCGACTGACATTGTTGATTTCCACTTGCTTGGTGGGTGTAATGATATGCATCAGCTTCCTTTCTAGATGAAAAGAAGAAGCAGCAGAGAATTTTTCCAATATTTTTGTAATACTGTTAGGCTGTTAGACTCATATATTGAGTGACAGCCATTGATAGTTGTTTCGTCTATGACAGTTCTAAGAAAACTGTCAAGTTTGGACTTGAACTGTCTAACACTACAATTTTCTATGCATTTTGGTGCTTGGTACCGCTACTGGTGTAGGAGTTGCTTTTGTAGTTTGTGCTGTGGTTTAGTACAGGTGGTAGTCTACACATCCTACCCTTGCGGACATGTTGGTAACTCATTATTTGGTCTGTGGCAGAGATATTTGGGACAATAATGTTTTCTATTATCTTCCACACATATATGATGGTGTAGCGTTCACGTCTTCTTTGTAAAGAGGAAAGCTTAAAATTCTTTAAATTTTGCCGGTAGGTGGTGTGATAGGAGCCTTGTATTTTTCTAATAAAGCTATGTTGTAATAATTCGAGTGATTGGATAGTTCCTTTTTGTTGTGGTCACCATAGTTGAGAACAGTATTCTAATCTGGGGATAACAAGTGGTTTCCAGAGTGTGAGCCTGATATCTGCTGACCTGCTGTAGAATACGCACAGTATCCAGCTTGACTGTTGTTTTCCTGTTTCAATGATTTTGCTTATATGAGCAGTCATTGCTCATCCATATTCCAAGATCTTTGATGTTAGTTTTGCTTTCTATTTCAGAGTGAATGGGTGTGTGATAGGAGAATTTTTTCAGGTCTTCATTTTTTTTTAAAAATGCTATTTGAAATTCGACAAAAAATTTCTATTTGATTTAACCCTAGTTTTACCGGGGTATTGGTATGTCCCCATAGTTTAACCGAGGGGAGGGGGCAAAATAACCAAACATGCTGAATACTTGAAGCTTTGCATGGACATAGGTCTTCTAATTTGCTTTCCAAAAATATGTTTGGGAAGAATATGCAGAATGTGAGCTCTATTGTCTTTTTAAAATATCCATTGTCTTTTTGCGATAATTGCGTGAATAGCGGGAATCAAAGGAAATCGATTTATAATGAAAAAAAGTTGTTATTCGAGCTTTAAGAGTGAAAAACTATGTACAGACAGTGATTTCTGTGTAATTTATAGCACATTAGCAAGAAAAAGTTGTTAAAAACTATGGTTAATAGATTTAAATTATGGGACTAACGATACAGGTGATATGTTCCAACAATGTTTACAGTCAAAAATCAACGATTTAAAGGTACTTAAGTGCATTATTTGTGATATAGTTTATTTGAAAGATATTAATGAACATAAGGAAATTTTAAAGCAATTAGATTAAGCGATAATAGGTTTAAAATCAACAGACCGAAATGCTTAATAGGTAAGCGTAGTGTTTCGGTTTTTGGAATAATATTATCAGCCGATGGAATCCTTCCAGATCCCGAAAAAGTAAAATTAAGTTAAAGTAAGAATTTAAAAAAAATGTTTATCGAAAAGTGGTTTATGTACATATTAGTCGCTTCATACAGAACTTTTCGGAGAAAAAACTGCTCCCCTCCGTGAAATAAAAAATTAAAATTTATTTGGACGGAACATCAATAACATGCATTTAATTTGTTCAAAACTGAATTAACCACAGAATCCATCGTCCCATTCTTCAATCCCTGTAAGCCAAGTACAGTATGCGATAGACACATAATTATCAAAAATTATAATCTGCAAAATTAATTTTCTGCATAAATTATCAAAATTTACAATCCATATAAAAAATTTAACTCCTATTTTGTTTCTCAAAGTACTTTTCTTGTATATTCATGTAGGTTGAGAGGACGTAACAAAAAAGGAAAAAATAATTAGCCATTTCACATGGAACGATTATAATCTTTTACCCTCATAAAAATGGATATTCTCATCCACAAAATTAAATTCCTGCAAAAAAGTATTAAAAGTTTCAATCCACAAAATTAAATTCTTGCAAAAAAGTATTTTAATACTTTAATAATTTTAAAAGTTTCAATCCACAAAATTAAATTCCCGCAAAAATTGTCAAAATTTAGTCCTCCAAGTAGAACTCATTGCAAAACAAACTTATTCCATCGATTTTTTCATTAAAGTTACAATTTCGCTTTCCACTTAACCGCAAAAATTTATTCCAGTGAAGTTATTCTAATTATTCATGAAAATTAATTACATGCAAATATTGCGTGTTTTTCAACTCGCGAAATTTTCTTGAAGGAAAAGTTATAGGGCAGAATATACTGTAGCTGTCTTGTTTACATGCATGAACCAGACCACTGTGATATTATTTTCAAGACATTGATAGAATATTTCTATTTTAGCATCAACCATTTACTATTTCACATATAAAAGAGCTATGGTAAAATTAGCAGATCCACGATATTATCGAGATACAGAATGGTTACGTAAAGAATTTGCTCGAGTTCATTGAATTTTAACTTTCACACACACACACTATATTGCTCAATATAAGAGCAAATAGCCACTATGGAGGAGTGGTTTTTGCCCCCATTCACACTGCTTATTTGTTCTTATTTCGAGCACTGATACTTATTAAGACATCAGAGATTTTAATCCATTTTTGTGAATCTGTTAAAAAATACAACAGTGGTCGAAATAAGAGCAAATAACCACTGGGGAGGAGTGATTTTGGAGCATGCTCAAAAAGTCTTGCTCCAAAATGATTATTTACTTTTATTCCGATCACTGCATAGCCCATCTTTTGATCGTGTAAATAGTACATACCTATCATCGTCAAAGAAAGGCACTTGCGATTTTTAAAGAACCCAACCAATTCAATGTCATTTCCTTAGTATAAACAGTAGTTCTCTGTGTATTTATCCTTATTTATATCCTGCGGGATTTTACTTGCAACAGTCACATGAAGATTCACTACACTGCTTTCCATCGCTGTATATTTGATCCTATTCATTTGTTACTGTTTTGTATACTGTAAATAATTTTTTAACAAATATTTATTGTATATAAGAGATCATTCTGGGTTTTCCCAGCATTTAAGTTGTCATGCTTTTTTGTTTACATTCGATGCCTTACCCTCAATAAGGGATATTGTGTTACTGTAAATCTTCCAGTAATGCCCCCTAAAAATATCTATAGAGGTTCGTTGCAACAGTATAGTCGAAAAATAAGATTGAATAATCACAGTAAATCCTTGAGCATTTTTGTAGCCTGAAGAGCAACCGCTACAAATTGCGCAAAAGAACAATACCGTCACTTAACAGATTTGGTGCTATGCAGTAAAAGTGTCCATAAAAGTGAAATTCGTAAAAAATGTAGAATTTCAACAAAAAAGTCCTTAATTTCTAATGGCACGGGATTTATACCTAGCAGCATGGGTACTTGACTGATATGAGTAACAGAATTTGTCGAGTTTGCAAGTGGGCGAGGTCTGCAGATTCTTTACTCCCGCAACAAATTTCCAAAGCAAACAATTTTTTCACTTATGAAAAGTCTGTGTTGGGTATTTAGGGGGTCTAATAACCCGGGGTGAGGGTGTACAATGTACCACACCCTGATAACTTTCGAATTACTGCTCAGTTTTACCTGAGATTTGGTCACAACATTGTCCATCCCCCTATTTCCGAAAATACAATTTTGCATACGTCATAATTCCATGCAGAATGGGAGGATCCTACCGCACTATCAATAAAAACCTGATGGAAGCGAAGACGAAAAATTAAATTTAGTTAGAACAATCAATTATTTTGTTATATTTGCTAATTATAAATGGTTTTTCTGTCAAAGAACCGTCGTTGTAGACCAAAATAAAAACTTTTTTTAATTTCCCAAAAAATTCCGGTTCCGACGGCCACAAGTGGTCCTGTTGATTGGAATAATTTTTTGGAAAAAATTTTATTCGCCAGATCTCTAATAATGCAGCAATAAATTTATGCTCAATTAACGTTAACTAGTCAAAAGTTATACAGAAACTTGACGTTTAAATCGGAAAGAAAACGAGATCTTCCGTGTTTCGAAAAGTCAAGAAGCCCTGGGAACGAGGTTGAGAAACTTGGAGAGTTGTGGTACACAGTACCCACGCCCGGAGTGGATAGGGTTAACCAGCGGAAAGTTTAGACCGATAAAGTATATTAAATCTAGACTGTCGGTCTGAGTAGGTAAATTTACGGAACGAATTTTTTTCCCTTCTGTTCTCTCTTCTCTGGGTTACCTGGCTACCGAGAGTCTAACGCTAGGCTATGTTAATTCTAGAATGTTCAGTATTCTTTCTCTACAAGATATACCTTAATTAATACCTGTAATTTACTCCCCAAAGTGGATTTGATCGGAGAGAGCACTTCATTTTTTTATATTTTGATAAAATTATATTATATTTATAAATGAAAATAATGCATTGTTTTCTGAAAAATTACATCTTTGTATAAAATTCCTAACTACAATAATAAAGAACGGTATAAAATTATTCGAAATAGCAACCACAATCATAATAAGATGTCTAGCCTCCCATCCAGAAGTTGAAATAAGAGCAATAATCACAGCTAAGGAATGATTTTTGAGAATAGCTTCAGGCTATCCCTCCTCCACAGTAATTATTTAATCTTACTTCGACCACTACCATTAATAATGTCAAAAAAAGAGGGAAATCAACGGGGAGGAGGTTAGTTCAGTAGCTCTTCATCTACAAAATGTAAAAACAATCACAGAGTTACTCATATATGCGTGGTTACTAAAACTCGACATCGCTTTATTACGAGCATGACAAAGTGGCACATTTATGTGGCTAAAGACTGCCGTGTGGCCCTATGTCTAGTGCTTCAACCTTTTATATCTGAGCCAGCTATATTTCAATTGACTGATCACGTTATCGCGTGACATCAATTTCTACCAAAGAAATGTCTTCTTTTGGCTTTCGCACGGGATATCTCGGCTATTGGAAATCAAATCACCTTAAATACCGTGATGGTTGACTCAGTAATCTTCTCCACAATTACAAAATGTTAGATACTTATTGCAGAAAACTAGTGACGGGAGTCGGTGCTATCCAGGTCCGTGCAAGAAATAAAGTTTAACTTGAGAAATAAAATTCAATGCAATAACAAAAATGTTGTAACAAGAACATCAAGCCACTTTCTATATCATCTACGTTTCTCAATCTGGTATAGCCTGTGAATAAGAGACTCCAAAAGAAAATCTACAGAGAAGAGTATTGAGTCAACGATCTTTCAAGTGATTGGTTTCTTCGTATTCTGTGTAGTTTTTAGGTTGAAATGGTTCCTCACTTCATTCCCTTTATCAGAACTCATCTGGGCATTGCAGATTGCTAGACTTGCCGGATCGAGAGAGAATTGAAAATTGGATCAATATTCAAAATTATTATATGAATAGTACTAAGGCAGCCTTACACGAAGCCCTGAATGAGTTTCAACCAAAACGATCTTATACTTGATTGGTTTCTTTCGTTTAGAGTGGAACTTATTATAACATTTTGACGTTATTTCCACGTTGATTCGACTTTGCATACACACTGGATTAAACCTGTTAGAAACTCAGGACCCGACGCGTCTAACCAACGTCATATTGCCCACTGGGATTAGTTTTTTGTCAATGAACATATAATTTGTTTGGTTTGTTCATTAAGAAGAACCAACTACTTGCAAGATCTCAATGATCTCATTACTGCAGGCACACGACGTCTAAATGTCAAAACGACGTCTTGTTCGTTGTGTGCCAACTGAGATTCCCCTACTGTGTATATACAAATTTCACAAGAAGCACAATTCTCATTGTACTGATTATCATCTTTTACTCTTACTGGATTTGCTCGTCAATGTAGTTGCTTTAGGTAGCTGATTTTGTTGATAATTCTTCAACCATTTTTCACAAATCTCAATCATATTTTTCTGACTACTTATTCTTCTCGCTTCATCTAATATTCGTTGGATTTCAGTGACTCGTTCATTTTTAACAGCTTCTAAATAAGCATCACGTAATCGACCACATGATACCAATGCGTGGATCTATAAAACCAATCAAACAAGTCAATCATCATTTCAAAATTCAAAAGAAGTAACCTCACTAACTGCCTAGGAGCAAGTTTCTTTCGTCGTCTGTATGCCACATCAAAAGCTTTGGAATTATTAAAGCAGTAAAATCTAAACTCATCTTTCGAAAAAAATCACCAACCATTCCACTTAAATAGGATCTTGACAATTTTATTTATACTTACATTTTTTATACTTCAAGTATAAGAAAGCGAATATAAAATCCAAATAAATGGCAGAAATATAACAAATGTTATAATTCACCCCACCCCCAAACTATTATCTACCCCCTCCAATCTAGAAACACCCCATTTCCCCCTTATTTACACCCCCTCAATATATAATTTTTCAAAAATGCATCACCACCACCCCCCTTTTCCTAAAGACGAGTACCGAGCTTTGGGAATATACACATAGATTACGAATTCTTTGACATCGCACTCTTCTTGGTGGGGTATGCAATTGTTTTGCTTTTCTGAAATGTGGTTCAAATGGCGTGTAATACAGATAGATTCTGTAGATTATTAATCTCTTTGCGATTCCGGGCAATCAAAGCAGATCCTGATAAATTTTTGTTTGGAATTAAGTTTTTAGAGAACAGTTTACCTTAGTGACGTCATTTTTCATCAGCTTGATAAATTGATTCGCATCTTTTAACTAGAAAAATATAAAATAACATTCAGGTTTATAAAATCGGGAAATCGGGATAGTCACGTGACTAAAAGTCTATATAAATCTACATCGTAATACACAAGACAGTTTTATGTAGGTTAAAGAAGCAAATATGAAAATGTGAAAAGTTATGTCAACAACATTTTCATTCGATACAATGCGCTTCCAACCCATGACCAAAAGCACGTAGAAAGATCTTGTCAATAAACTCTAGCCTGATCTACTGACGAAGTTCGATTCTCTCTCTTATTCTGTTGTTTTCTGTAGCTATACACTGTTGTCAGAATGCATTAACGCGAAAACACGTTAATGCATGGTAATTAATAATGGTACCAAAGCTACTATGAAAAAGAAATAATTATATTTCTGAAGAAGAAACCATTGAACATAGTCTGTAGAAGAGGCTAATGAACACGCAATCGACTCGTACTAAAGGAACCAAATACAAGAAACCATTGCGAGATCATCGATCATCTCAACGGTACTAGCACAACATACGTGATGAAAATATATGGAAAACATATACCTGTCCATTTTGAACGACAACTTTTACTATTTGTAACAATATTTCATCTTTCTCTTTCGCATTTATCATACCATTTTGATCAATATTTTGCAGAATAGATATTACTTGTGGGTATTTGCGTAAATGAGCTATTCTCTTTAATGCACGGCCAAATATTATTGGAGAGGGTAATTTAAATTCCTAGAATAAACAAAAGCAAGAGTCCACACAAATAAAAAATATACAATTTCAACACAAACCTGTATATAATTGCCAGACGTCACTTGTGGATGAGCGTTTTTTTTTTAAAGAATATTTTACAGATGAAAAATAACTGCATTGAAAAAAACTTCCTCCACAGGCGATGTCCACTTCTGTACAAATTCATTTTGTTGAATTTTGTCAATTTTAGTTGATTTAACCTTACCAAAAAACCTGGTTTCTGGAGCCAAATTTTGAGATGAATGTGGCGATATTTTCATTGAAGAAACCAATCAATTGTGAGTTCGTGGAAATAACACACTTCTTTGCAGATATTATTTACCTGTATTATTCTTGACGATAATGTAAGAGATTCGTCAATTGAAAACATCAGTATCTAAAAAAGTAAAACAAAACATCAGTATCTAAAATATTTTCTAGTTCTTTGCTCAAACAGCCAATTCTCCAAACAAGTCACATCGAAAGACAAAAGATTAAATATTTTTTTATCCCTTCACACCACACGTTTATTAAACCTGGTAACTGCATGATGCTATTGTAAGTATAACCATTGTATACACTCTTCACAAATAAATCTTTCGTCATACCTTGATAGCTAACTCTGCTCTTTCTTTTCCATTTCCAAATAAGGTAGGTATTTTATCCTCTTCTAACATTTGATTTTCCAGTTTACTACCACTACACATAAACTTAGTCACATCAATCTGTAAATCAACTGTACTTAAATGTCTTCTCAATTCACTGGTTGGAATGTCTTGGTTAGCAACCGTTTTATCATCGCCAAGAAAAGAAGATCCAACATGGCTGACAAAAGAAGAGCGAGTAGTCCTCTCTTTAACTAAATGTTCAAGATGTTTAGTAGCAAGATGTAAGTAGGATAATCTTCTGTGAAGTTCTAAGTATGATGTGGCTGGAGCTGATACTGTACCCAAATAAAAACGTACACATGTTAACGCTGCACGGAAATAGTCCTATAGAAATAAAAATGTACGCGTGTTAACGCTGCACGAAAATAGTTCCACAAATAAAAAAAGATAAATAATGCTGAAGAAAAAAACGTAAATCCTATTTTCAGCCCTAGGAGAACTAATTAATTTTACAGATTCCAAAGAAGAAGAAGAAGATAAATAATCAAGTAAGATCAGTCACAAAATACTGAAAAGCTCAATAGCGGTCAGTTAAATCCAGAGCGCGCTATAATTCTAACGCACTCTGGTTAAATCATACAGATAGCGTACTTGTAAAACAGTGAATATTTGCATTTATGGTCAATACTGTACTAGTATCAATAACCAATCAAAGTGATATTGAATGGCATCGATCATGGATATCAATAAAGCGAGATTAGTCAGAACCTTTTGTGACTTTTGACATTGACACAAATATAAATATCTTAGAAAAGATTTACTATAACAGACAGACACTAGTCTATTCTTTCCTACCTTGATAACTAGCTGTAGTTCATATAAACAATGAAAATAGCTGTGTTTACTCAAATATCGACAACCTTCGTTTAGATAGCCATCCCAAAATTTTAATGCAGGATCGTTAAGTTTAATTTCATCACACATTTGTTGAAAACTACCATCGTGAAAACAGGGTTGAAGTACATGATTAATGAAGAGTTCATGAGAACATTTCTAAGGTGAAAATACAAAAACATCTTGTGAGAGACCATCTTAAAGTGGATTTACACTATGAGAACAATGTCACGTGAAAGCCAAAAGAAGACATTCCATTGGTAGAAATTGACATCCACCAATGGAATGTCTTTTGGCTTTATTTTTGCCAAGCTTTTTTGGTGGGTAAATTTGGTCAAATTCTGCACACAAAAAAATATTTTTTTAGTTTAGTTCCTCTTTAAGTCGGCGAGCATGCAATAGGTTTGTTTCTGTGGAAAGGATTAATTTTTACTGATCCCTTTCTACTAATTTAGTTTTGAATTGTTGTCAAACAACCAATTCTGATGTTTAACCAGTAGATAGTATCTTATATTTACTTGAATCAGTTAGATGTTTAAAAACAAGTAATTTTACTGTGAGGAATTGCTCCTTTACAACAAGTGACACTCACCTTCTCTCTGATATAAACAATTGCTTTCTTCAGTAATCGATTTCTTACAAAGAATCGAATGAATTGACTGTATGATGCATATGTTTTGAGATAATAAACAACTTCATCATATCTTCTCTTATCAAGTGTATATTCACCAGATGAACTCTATTAAAAATTAAACTCAACTGTAAGTAATTACACCAGGGTCGAAATAAAGCATCTGCGGAGAAAATTATCTTGCTATTGATTGGTTTCTCTGTATCGGAAGACCAATGAATTCCAAGTTAATTGACATGACACCTTCTTCTAAAATATTTTATTTATTCAGAAAATGATGTTTGACCGTCAAAGAAATAAAACTTAAATGTGAAATAAAAAATGAAACTATCAGTAAATGCAATGTGAATGAAGCGTTATAGTAACTGCGTCAAAGAAACTGTTTGAATTCTTCCAAGCAATCCTAATCTATAAGAAAGTTTCTACTGCATATACTATTAATATTTATTTCAAACTATGTTATACCTTGTAATGCTCTAACAAAGGAAACACAGGAGCAGTGACCTCCGCATCTTGCTATAAGAAAAACGAAGCTTATATTGCAAACATAAAAAAAGGAGTGCAATATTGTTTACAGAAACACTACATGAAGAGAATTGCTACAGAAGAATTGATAGATTTGTTTATATATGAAATGAAAGGTCGATATTTTTAAATGAAGGTTTATTTTTGTTATGGAAAGTTGGTATTTTGAAATAGCATAGATACATTTACAATCTTTTTCAATTTAAAATTGAAAAAAATTGTAAATGATTCTTCCAGAGATGAGACAAGATTGTTAAGAACATTGGAAACATTTGGCTTCATTTGGCAATACCTTAGCAATACACTTCTTTTTAAAGAAAGTCGATTTAATGATAGGATGTATATTTTAAATATAAACAAGAAACCTATATATAGGAAAATGGAATTATACCCAAATTGGAATTGCTGCTTCAGATAATGCAAATAAAGGAAATTGAGACTTACAATCAAGACTTGATTGAATGCTATCATTGGAGAACTTTCAATAACTTCAATTATCGTTTCCAAGTAATGATTGTTTGGACCAAAAGTATTTCCTGGATCACCTCTATTTACCTGAAAAAAATAAACTCCATGTAACCCATTGAAATGCAGCCCATAAATCTATTCACAAATACATGAAAACGAGGCTACTTAAGGTATTATTATTATTATTATTATTTTGTTTTACATGGGTGCAATAAAGTCTAACTCCTAATGTTGACTATTTATACCCATAAAAATTAAAAATAAATTAGAAACTAAAAACTAATAATAAAATAACTAATATAATTTGTAACCAATGCCTTGTATATATGATTTGCATATCCTGCAGTAGAAACTTGTTGTAATGTAATAACTTACTTTTGTGCAGTGGCCACTCTCTCTTACCATCTCTACCATATAAAATCAATATCTGAGCTCAGCAATGTACTGCAAGCATGCACAGTCCATTCCTTGAGAATATATCAAATGCTCTGGAACCTGCCTGCACACCCACAAATTTTCCTACTTGTGCACCACCCTTGCAGTGTAAATACAGAATAAAAAACCTTGTTTGGATTAGCTGTAGTGTGCTCAAACCTTTGCGCACCTAAAATCTTTTTGTGTGTGTGTGTATGTGTGGAAGTTTCTGTTAATATGTTTTTAAATTTTTAATTGGAATTCTGTCAGAGATTGCTTATGAACAAATTATTGCAGATCTGTTATTTTAAATAGTTTAAAAATTAACTTTAGACAATTAATACTCAAATGCACATTCTGTCTATATTATGAACACTGATTCGTAATCTTATTTATAAACTTATACCTTTTCATTGGTAATATATTTTGGATTGTTGGAGAACCATGCATAAGGATTATTTCAAAATTGATGTAGGCAAAGAGTGCAAATGCTGACAAGCTTGAAATTCAATTGGTTACTGTAATACGAAGAAACCAATTAATTAAAAGATTATCGACTTGTAATACACTCCATTCCAGCTTACAGTTAAACAACGACCAAAGTACTCTCTTGCTTTCTCCATATCTCCGCATTTCAGTCGTGACAATCCCATAATAAAGTTCACAGGATTAGCATCTAACGCACATTTACTTGTGACTTCCATTGCAAGAGAAAATCTTTCATGTTCGATCAACTGATCACGCAACCTTCTAAATATAGACATATAGTGTTTATAATCTCTGTGAAGGAGAGAGATGTCTTAATGAACTTGAAATTTATTTGTTAAATCACACATACGAAGTAATGAAAATCAACCTTAAGTAAATTCAAGTGAATGAGAATCTTTGATTGGTTTTCTTCATAGAAATATTTTCTAATAATCTTTAATAACAGTCTTACCTGAGACATTCTGGTTGAGTCAGTTCTTGCATTGTTGGTATTTTTTGCCAGTTGGCTTCGAGTAAAATCTTTAAGATTTCCACACGAGAAAGATGCCTAGACAAATTATATAAAAAGTTCAAACTTTAAATTTTCGATGCTACGATGGGCGACTTTGTTTAATCAAACTTCTATCTTGATATATACAGTAGATGTGCTAATTACCAGAAGTATGTTTTAAGTATTTTATAACTGCAATTGAGTGTTTATTACAAGGTGGGGATAAAGACTAAAAACGCTTGATCATCAAGAATAACTTCAAACGACTCCAAAGCACATTATTGAGGAGAAAAAGGGCACTCTTCATAGCACATTGTTATATAACTAAATATCAGTGTTTTCTCATAGAATTTGAAGAGGCAGGGTCAGAGAGTCTGGCCTTATTTTGACCTAGATTAATGCCTGTTCACTGTTCCATAAAATATGTCCAGTCAAGACACGACAAGAAGAAGAGTCATTATAACATTACTCTGCAGTACCAAATAAGCAGGGTTGGGGGTGTGTATCAAATAAGCAGAGTTGGGTGTGTGTATCAAATAAGCAGGGTTGGGGTGTGTATCAAATAAGCAGGGTTGGGGGTGTGTATCAAATAAGCAGGGTTAGGGGTGTGTATCAAATAAGCAGGGTTGAGGTGTGTATCAAATAAACAGGGTTGGGGTGTGTATCAAATAAGCAGGGCTGGGGGTGTGTATCAAATAAGCAGGGTTGGGGTGTGTATCAAATAAGCAGGGTTGGGGTGTGTATCAAATAAGCAGGGTTGGGGTGTGTAAAACTTATTTGATAGTGCATAGTACTTTCCATAACTTACGTGTCACACAATTCCACTCCTCCATAATCTCCTGTCTTCAAAAATTTTAATTTGGCGTGGTTTAATATGAATTCTATCATTCTATGAAGAAAACGATGACGAATAAAATAAAACAATGACTTGTACAGCATCAATACATTCATCTGGTCACATGGCTTCAAACATGAGGATGTCTGTATTTTTTGAAGAAATACTGAACAAGGAAAGAGCTATTAGTAGCTATTCCTGCAGATATTCCATTGACTTAATAATAAACAGGGTTAGGGCATTGTTTTAGAAAGCTACATATAATCAACTGAACATTAATTATACAATATGGCTATATCTGTAAACCAAACAAAAGTCAAAAGAAATATAAACAAACCCAGCAACCATGTTGACATCGATTTCATCACGCTTTGTCCCTGCTTGCAAATACTGTGATAAATTGTTACAAAACTTTAACAACAAACCACTTGCTGCTCTTTGATTACTATACAAGTCAATAATTGCTAAACAAAGTGATGCACTAGGAGCCTGGAACAATAAAGAAACATATATCAGGATCTACTGACTCTGAGACAAGTAGTATCTATGGGAAAGAGTGCTGTGTCAGCAAATTGAAAACTGAAGAAAGCAATCAACAACAAGGCCATAGATATAATAATCAAATAGACTTACACAAGTATCTGCAGTAATAGAAAATGTTTTAATCATAAATTAGATGTAAATTAAACTTCTTTTAAATTGAAGAGGTCACATGACCACAGTGGTCAAAATAATAGTAAATAATCACTGCTGAGAAGATATTTATGAGCATAGCTTCAAGTTTTCTTTCACGGTGATTGTTTACTCTTCTTTCGACCACTACCACAATGTGAAAAACTTAAATTACCTGCTCAAAACTGAATTCATCATAAATTGCTTTATTCATCGACATATCGGAACTTAAAATCCATTCTGGTTGATCATTACCAGTATTGTGAGGACCAGGTGACTCCAACATTCTGGATGAGCGAGTACTTGTTCTAAAGATACTTGATGGACTGCTTGGGGAACCTTAAAAGAGCAAATAAATATCAGTCAAATGCAGAAGGACACCAGATGGCTAGGCCAGCACATGGTGTGGCAACTAATATTTCGCAAAGAAAATCAAAGACATTCCAGGACAATTTGTCAATTGTTCCAGGATTTTTTATTTGAAAATTCCAGGACATTCCAGAAAAATATAAAAATTTCGTAAAACTTATCAGGACATTCAAGGACATTGTGATGTCATTCTTTTTTACAGTGTCGAGTTGAGAAAAAGAAAAAATTAGCAAAGTATGTCTAAAAATACTAGTGATGTCCTTTTTGTTAGATATCACAAACCAGACACACCAAATTTATTTTGCTAGACTTTAGGGTCCAAAATATATATACAGTGAAAATCACATAATTTGAATCTCCAGCTAACCTAAAAATTGTTTAGATTGCATGATAATCAAATTACGTTTTCCCATTAGTAACATTTCATAGGACCAAAACATCTGATCGAATTAACAGAAGTTTGAACTAAGAGTTCGAATTGATTGATTTTTACTGTACTCTATGATTTATTACGTAAGGTATCCAGGAGTTCAAACTGCACAAGCATAAAACCAATTGGTTTCTATAGTACAATTCGATTTCTTATCAATTAGCTACAAGTAATTCATCCCTCCATATTGCTTATGGAGACAATCTTGAATATTAAATATGTTTACCTGTCGATGGTGCTTCATTAGATGATCTGAAAAAAAGGAATAAGAAAGTCATAAATAGCAAAGATGTTATGTCAAGTAGCTTACCATTATTGATTGATTTATTCATTATATTACAGTACTCTCCTTCGTTGATATTAATTTAGAGTTTTTTAAGCCTAAAAATAACTGTCAGATATAATCTGTGGAGGAGTGTTTTTGAGTACAGTTTCAGCTGTACTAGCTGAAAAATCTGCTCAAAAACGCTCCTCCCCAGGTGATGTCTGACAGTTATTTTGAGACTTGGTTTTTATACATATAGGCAACACAGTTCTAGCAAGCCTTAATAACTGTTGGACATCACCTGCGGTGTATTTGTTCTGGTTTATTCTTGTATGAAACATTACTAAAGAAAATACTTCACATACGGTGGTTGATAAACATACTGATAACAATCTACACAAGTACGTTCTTTACGTTGATACCGTGGCATATGACAGTAAAATCTTGAACATGAAGCACAAACAACACGTCCACAATGACGGCAATGATGACGGCGATTAAACTAAATTAATGTAATATTGTTACAATTCAAATGGAAAAGAGTAGCGCATTAACATTCTTGTGTTTAGTCAGTTTCTATGTAATCACTGAACCAATCACTACAAGTCATTGATGAACCTTCTCCATACAGTATACAACTGTGTCCTAGAATGCCTCACTCAAAACAAGATTGAATATAACTGCCGGACATCATCTGTGCAGGAGTGTCTTTTGACTATAGTGTTGCGGAACATCACCTGTGGGGGAGTGTTTTTTTAGTATAGCGTTCAGCTTTTAAAAAAGACTCCTCCACAGGTGATGATCAGACTTGCAAGATAAGCATATTTTTATCATCAGAATTGCCAGAATTAAAAAAATTGAAAAAAAGCAATATTATTACAAAACTGAATTAATTTCGAAAGCTATTCCTGAGTGTAAGAAATGACCAGTGTTATGTAGTAAGAAGGAAGGAATGATTTTTTTAGCACAGTTTCAGACTTTATATCCCAAAGCCACGCTTAAAACTTCTCCTCCACAGTTATTTTTTGCTCTAACTTTGAGTACCGGATGACGGAGACTATTCTTACCATATTAAATAAATCATGACATTGCATACATGATGAAACTTTAGCATCTTTTACCCAATCCTTTTTATCCACAGATTGTAATGGCGGAACAAACTCTTTCCTTTCTCTTGAGTGCGACATAGAACTTGTTCTTTTCTCAAAAAACTCTTCCTCATGCTTATCCAGCTCAACCTTAAAACTGGAATCTGAATGGAAAGCAGGGTCCGAAGGTGTTACTAGTGTTAGAGGGGAACGTTGAAATGTTTTTCTTGCAAGTGTAGGTGTAAGAGTCGGTGTGTGCAGTGGTGAATGAACTATGGTAAAAGTGCATAATTTTAACTATTTTTTAAACAGCGATCAAAATAAAAGTATATAATCCCTGCGTAGCAAGCCTGAAATATTGCGCAAGAATCTCTCCACCGCAGTGATAAAACAAAGTGTTTAATATAAGAGCAAATAATCACTGTAGAGAAGAATTTGAACATAGATTCATGCTATAAAACATGAAGCTATCTCAAAAACCATTCCTCCACAGTAATTAATCACTTTTATATTGAAAAAACAATACAACATATCATACCAGGAGCCTCTGTTTGGACAGACGACAAATCCAAAGACAAAGATGCATATCTAGCAATCAAATCATCACAATCACAAACAAGGGAGGAGAGTGTATTGTTCTCTTGTACATTACTTTCTTCATTAATAAATTTGACAATTTTCGTAGCGATTATAACCTTCATGTTCATCAACAGTTGTTCAAGAATAAGTAAAGGTTGATATTGAAGCTTTTTGTATGTATCTTTATATTCAACAGGAATCATCTCTATTGATAGGATTCCAATCTTGTTAAGAAGTAGGTCTTTACTTTCTAATGTTGATAGTAATTGAGAAAAATAATTCCTCATATACTGAATCACAAATAAATGCTTGCTGTTGTACGTGTAATTTTCTTTTAAAACTTCGCGGCAGATTTTACATATCATTTCTTCTGATTTTACTTTCTCAAGTACAGACTGTATGCTAAGGTAATCAGATGAAGGGTCTTTCAAAATGCTAACAAGTTTTGATTTGATACATAGCTAAATACAGAAAATAGATATAAATATAAACAAATATAATTAATTTTAGAAACTAATCCTTGAACAATAATATTCTGATTCAAAAAATCATACAGAACCTGATGATGACGTTTCAATTAAAATATTAACCACAATGGCCAAAATAAGAGCAAATAATCACTGCAAAGAAGTGATTATTGAGAATAGCTTCAGGCTATTAAGCCTGAACCAATGCTCAGGAATCTTTCCTCCACAGTGATCATGACCACTGAACCCTTAAAACAGTAAATTAAGATTCAACACTGTTTAACTGGAATGAAAACGGTTTTATAATACTCTATGAAAATTAGCACAGCAGAAGCTGACCGAATATGAAAGAAAATGTGGAAAATAAATAGAATACATTAACTTTGTCGTATAATAATTATTCCGACAAATTTATTTTCATCTTTTTATTTTCATCACCGTTTTTTTCATTAAAAGTGTCAAAATATGTTTTCTCTCTAAGCATCATAGTTTTATGCTAGGAATTGAAATAAATACTCATTTAAATCATGTACCAAAGGAAAAAAATTGTAACATTCATCACTAAACATTTTCTTTTATGATAAATTGGTGTATTTTAATTTCCATCACTTTAAAATTCACACAATGTGCAATATTATTAAGGATACTATTAAGCGTACAAAATAAATAGATAAATTGATAGTAGCTATAAAATTATTTATAACGGCTAAATCGACAAAAAGTTATGCAACTTAAAAGAAGACGGTTCATTTGTTAAAGTCATATATTTTTTTATTCCTTTCCAAAATGGAATTTGTGAAAAAAATGCAACATTATTATTATTTTTTTTTTTTTCATATACCTTTATAAAATGGAATTATGTGTGCAAACGAAACAACTTCCTTTAAAAAAAATAATTACTCAGAGCACGTTTTTCTAAGATTTTATCTTACGACTTTTATTCTGTCTTCGTAGTTTTTTAGTAATTATATTTAAAACTAATTCCTTTTCTTAAAATCACATTTCTTGTACTTTATGATGCATGTCTTTTGATTCAGTCAGTTATCAATAAACAAAGCATTAACCCTATTAGGCCTGCGGG
>JAULBZ010001921.1:0-20187 GCA_032360805.1 Neoturris breviconis
TTGTTTTCAGTCAACCTCGTTCCCCGGGCTTCGTCGCTCTTGACGTACGTCAAGAGAGAAGAAGCCCTGGGAACGAGGTTGGTTTTCAGTATTAAAAGTTTCTTAGTTAAAAATGAGCACGAGTAAAATATTAATCAAAAATATTTTTTTAAAAGATAGATACAACGCAATTAATAGAATATACCCTAACCTAGTACTGTTCGACTGTTGGCCTCATATTAACACTACTACAGTTGTTCAGGAGACCTTTTGGAATAAATAGCTTTATCGTGCAGAGTTTCACTGGCACCATTATGTTTCACTGGTGCCAAGTTTATCAAATTTGAAGTTTCTTTGTAACTCTGAGCTCAGCATTCTTAGTATTCTTGATGTCCTAGTACTAGTTTCTTATAAACTGCTATCATGTGTGTAATTTTTTATGACGTAAAATACATAACTAATTATAGACAAAGTAAAATTTGTGCAAAAATTTGGATTAGCAAGATGAACGGCACAGAAATTTGAATTTGCTCTAAGAGCCTGAGCACTAGGCTGCTAGAAACGGCAGAATTTGTCGAGTTTGTAAAGCCAAAAAAAGAGTTATTCCATTGATGGAATTTGACTGCGCACAATGCATTGTCATTTTTGGTTTTTGCACAAAATCTTTCGTCTTGTAGAAATCCACCATTAGATCTTATCGTGGCTAAATCTTTAACTCAACTAAAATAATCCAGAACGTTTACGAAGGCACTCATTACTTCACCCCTTTATAATTTTGCTTTTTTAACAACCTTGAGTAACCTTGCATATGATGTTGTGTACGTTATTCTTCACAGAGGCTATAAGAGGAAAATAATTTCGCACAAAGTGCTGCCCTCTTTTCCAGTCGGCAATAACCTATTTGAAGTCCGCAGTAAAAGACGCTAGAATAATATTTTAACGTTGTTCTAGCGTCTTTGCTGCGGAAATTGCGAACAGGTTTTTACCCAATGGGTTGATTGATATAAAACTTTGGGAAATGTAATACACAATGAAATTCAGGTTGGTCGTAATTTATTTCGAAACCATCGAAACATTCTCCTGAAAATATTTTTTTTCTTATTTTTTCGTGGTATAGCGTCATCAATGACTTCGATATGAAATGGATCATGTATTTCATATTCTTTACAAACGCTTCCACAGGATAAAATTGTATCTGCAACTACACTACCTAACAAAGCCAATCCATCTTCTTTACAAAGCACTTCGCGTTCACAAGAATCAATTGTTACTGCAACTGCAACTGCATCATCTAACCGAGCAAAACCATCTTGATTTGTAACTGTAAACTGCATTATCTAATAGAGTCAAGTCATCTTCTTCAAAGAGCAATTTGATTCCACTGGAATCGATTGTAGCTGAAACTGCGTTATCAAACCGGATTACGCCATTTTCTTTAAATAGCAGTTTACTTCCATAGGAATCGATTGTGACCACATCGAACAAGCCGTCTTCATAACCAAATATACAACCATTTACATCATACGCTTTTAAATGTTTTTGTTTAGAAGGTTTCTTTTTAGGTTCAGGTGGTAAATGTATGGTTTCCAGATTAACGCTCTCCTCACTGCTGCCACACGTTAGAATATAATCTAAAAATAAGACAGCAACGTGAAAAAAATGGAAATTAAAGACAAGCTAAAATATTTAATTAATAACACGGTTCCAAGTGGGTGATAGTATACTAAGCTCCATCTTTTTCTTTCTTTCTCTTTCTCTCAATGTTGATATTTTATTTTAAAAATTTGAGAAACTAAAATCTCAAACGACAGATTATAACGTAAAGAAAGAAAAATGAATGAAGGAAGCAAAGAGACGGGAATCCTTGGCTACGTTTGTTCCAGTGATATACTTTTTGCAAAGCTCTTTCCCGGCCTCTTTTGACATTTTTATTTTTCTCGGAACTTAGGTTAAAAGGAGCTTCACTTTTTGTACAACAACACTTCAAAAATGACATATACCCTTACATGCCATTTGCAAAATATACGTTTCCTGCCATTTGTTATGCAACCGCTGCTAGATTTGGATTCTCTATTAAGAAAGCTTTAAGAGAATGTATGGTTTGACCAGTTACCGTCAGAGTGCAATGATAAATCAAAGTTTTGAAATTTCGCCAAATAAATAAGTAAGAAACTTGAGTTTCAAAATTTTGGTAAAAAATAAGAAATACCAGTATATTGTGACCAAGTTTCAAGTAAAACGGAGCAGTAATTCGAAATTTATTGGGGTGTGGTACATTTTACTCTCCCCTGGGATATTAGACCCCCTAAAAGATCGGGTCTTATAGGACTAAGCAAAATTAGAACATTCAAGACTTAACGCGTTGTACTGTGAGCAAACGAACTAACACGTTAATAACACTTCTGTAGTTGCTGGATAATCCGATAATCCGAGTTCTTTCTTGGTTGTGCATTATTTCTGAGTTGTTTTATTGCAGAGGTAGTTTTAAAACATAGCCTATAGGGAAATATGAGATCATGTAAATATGCACGAATTTTATCTCGACTAGACAATTTGCTGCATTAATAACTTGGCATTCATTTATTATTTATCAGCATAGATTTAACTTTGCTGCAAATATTTTTTACCTGGGGGTCTGGAATGCCTGTTAGTTGACAAGTATAGACATTTTTAGCATCGTAGGCTGTTGTTTGAATTTTAGTACAAAACGGTAAAAGCTGGTAGCTTATGACGGTTGTGCAACAATTATGGTGGGATACTTAAATATTTTAATGCTTCGCTTAGGCAAAAAATTGTTCAAAGTCCGCATTAAAGAAGTTAGAAAAACGTTGAAGACATTGTTCTATCGTATTTATTGCGGACTTTGAACAAGTTTTTGTCCACTGTGTAAAGCTTTTATACATGATTTAGCAATCTCTCTATATGAGGAGTCTTCTTGTTTTCATTGTTTTATGAAAAAGACTATTCTAAATGTTTGTTTTATGTAAGCTACTCAGTCTTGGAAATAAAAGCAGATTTGGACATTTTTGAGCAAATTTTGCAAACATATCTCACAGTGGGCATGCGTCTTCGGATCAACGTAAAAACGACGTCGCAACGTTAGTTTGATGTTGTTTGAACGTTGATCTGAGTCGTGTACTGGGGGGGGGGGGGGGGCGGGGGTTGATGCTTATCTGTTTCTTAGCAAAACTCTTGTTGTTACGAATAACATATGAAACATACTCTGCATGTACACGATGATCTAATCCACGTCGAAAAGACGTGAAAAAAATTCCGAAAAATAATGAACGTGCCCAGGACTACTTTTAGCCCTCGGGCGGACCAAAAATCTTCTGGATTTTATTTTTAATACAGTTTTATATTGGTCAACGATGTATTATAACGGCTTTTTACTGTGTCATAGTGGAAAAAACATTCATAATTAGCAAGTATAAAAAAATAATTAATTGTTCTAGCTAAATTTCGTTTTTCGCCTTCCATGTCCGGTTTCACGGGTACCTCGGTGGTAGGATACTCATATTCGGCATGAAATGGTTACATATACTTCGGAAATAATAGAGCACAAGTGACACTGAGCAGTAATTCCAAAGTTAAATCTGTCACCGGTGGCAAATAAACCTATAAGCTAAGGATTTTTAGGGGGTCTAAATAATCCGAGGAGAGGTACAATGTACCACACTCTGATAACTTCTACTTTGAGCAGCCAACACCTCGTATTTATGTAACTAGGAATATGTCTATTAGGGGGAGGGGGAGAGAGAGACACCGATTGGTTCAAATGAATATAGACTGTGGAAAAACCGAAAAAATCGTCGAAACTGACCGTGTGACGTCAATTTCAACTAATGGAAAGTTCTTCTTTTGGATTTTCCAGGATGCCGTCTAGTAGAACTCAACATGTAACACAAATATGAAAAAATCACGGATTTTTCTGTCTAGTGTAAATCAAGCATAAATTCTTATAAGAATATATACAGACTATGAAGTATCTCAGTCTTTAGGCTGGTGAGAGGTCAGTAATTATTCTTATTGATTTACGAAAATAACCACAGTTTGAACGAACCTATACCACAGTAGCTAAGAGACCATCTCCAAAATTCGTTTACAGAGAGGAGGGCTGAATTAAAGATTCTGCATTTGATAGGTTTCTTCGTACCGAAAAAAGCAACCAATTGCAAGCTCATTGACTTATCACTCTTCATCATAGATTAATTTTACTCAAATTTATATGTTAAGGCTCCTTAAAGCTGCTAAAATATCTGCGTATGAAAACAAACCAATTTTGAAGATCGTTCTTAAAGTCACATAATCACCCTATCTTGGTCAAAATTCCAAATAAATAACATGAAAGCTTGTAATGTCAGTAACACGCTCTGAAAATTTCATTCTTTAAAGACAACTATTAGTGGAGATACAAGTGATTAAAGTTTTGTATTTTTTATGCTAATTGTGTGGCAGCCATATTGTTTGGCCAAACTTCATCGCTTTTCTGTATGATTACATGAAGTTGTAGCTAGTTTTTGATAAAATAATTGTTTATTTGACCCACTTCCTGTTATTTACAAATGCTAGAGTTTTCGAGGTGTGATCAGCAATTGCCAATAGTGAACTTGATATAGATTTTAGAATTTTGACAAAATAGGGTGGTTATGCGACTTTAAGAGAATAAAGATTAAAGACTTCCAAAACTTGCTAAGTTCACCACACAGAAATTTATTTTGTCAATATGGGTGTAATTTGCGGAATACGTTTTCGCGATTTATAGTTAGAAAGGACGCATTTATGCTTTCTTTGTCTTGCTTAAAGGTTCAAAATCACCCTCGGATTTATTTTTCAAATTTTTCCTTCTCTAGTCAAGATGAAAGTTCATATTTCTAGTAACATATTCTGAAGATTTGACTTCATAAGTTATGTAGTTTCTATGCTCACTGTGTGGCAGCCATCTTGTTTGGCCAAGCATTTTCTGTTTTCAGAAGAAAGAATTGCTTGTTTTGTTACTTCTTGACATTTTTAGACTCGAAAATTTTCTGAGTATGTTCAGTGTGTATCGCTTATCCATTTAACATAGATATTGAAAATTTGACCAAAAAAGGTGATTATGTAACTTTAATCTTACGAAAAACAATCGGAAACACTTGGCATCTTGGAAATATATAACAATTGAGGTATTTATTTTTGCAATTGACTCATTTTCCATGAGCTTTGCAAATTTTGTTTTGCAATAAAGGCGGAAAATTGCTAAAACAGATTCTCAAGGTACAGTATGTATTCATAGATACACAAAAGATGTATATATTTTATATATTCACTTATTTTTTGGTGCAGAAAATACTTACACTTTCAAATCGTACTTAAGATTAGAATTAAAATTCTTAAAATAATTTAGCAATTATATAAATATAATGTTGCAAATTATCAACCTCGTTCCCAGGGCTTCTTTCCGCTTTTTTGAAGGCTGTATAGAGGTAGTTTCAGGTTATGACCCATATCTTTTGATCTTCTGGAGGTATGGAGTTCAAATTTCGTCGGTATGTGTCAAATAGATTTATATTAAAACTAGGTAAGTTTCAGCATCAATACAACGCTTCCGTGGTTTGGAAGCTGCTATAAAAAATAGGGGCAGGTAGGGGCAGCGTATAAAGGGTTTTAAAATGTTGACTTTCAAATGCACCATCTTAGAATCCACCACTTCTTTGTTTGTGTTGACCAATGGAAGACAAGAATAATGTACGTGCTTCGAGACTGTACAAAAATATATTTGCTGAGTCAGCATAATAACCAACTCCATTTTCATGATAAAATGTATATGTTACAGAATAATCAAAAATTTAACAAATTTATAATTAGCAACCTAGTCACCAGGACTTCTTATTTTGTAAGCTGAAGTCCTGGACACTAGGTTCTTTAATTGTCGTTATCGTAAGAAAACAAAACAAAAAAACCATACACATTTAGCTAAAAAGTACGGAACATCAACTGCATCAACGCTCAAAATAATCACTGTATAAGAGGGATTAACCCGAAGCTATGTGCTTTTATTTCCACCACTGCGCATTCCCAGGACTCTTAGATTTCTATGATATGAACACCAAACAATGGCAAAAACTGTCCGGATGCAAGCAGGAAGAGCAATCTCCTTTTCAGGAATTCTTACCTTATCGAAATACAAAAAAGGATAGACTGGGAACGATGTTGACAGCGAATTTAGCTAAAAGGCGGATTTCCACGAGGCGAATTCATTCATCGAATTTGCTGAGCGAAACATCTGGGCATGCGCAGTTTGATTTGTTATGGTTATAATTCAAACTTGTCTAGATATATTTCGCTGGCAAATTCGCTCCATGGAAATCAAGCTTAAAGAGGAAGTAGTTTGAAATTAAAGTGTGCATTAAACGATCATTAACTGGAGAGGATGAAATAGAGTAAGCAACCAATAATAACCTATTCCAAGGACTTCTTCTCTCTAGATGTCTAAATCGGTGAGATAAAAGCCCTGGGGAGGAGATTTGGCTAATAAAAATAAACTTATCTAACGATTATAACACCTTTTCTTCCCAGGACTTTTAGAATGAGATGTAGTTGTAAGACATCATCCGCATAAGAAAATCTTTGAGTATAGTATTCAGCTAAAAGGCGGATCTCCATTAGGCGAATTCGTTCGCACGAATTCTAAATGAAGCCATCGCATTGGTTGAAAGTGACACCTAAAAGGTGACGTCGCTTTAAACTAATGTAATGGCTTCATTTAAAATTTGAGAGAACGAATTCGCCTAGTGAGATATGCCTTAAGGTAGGTGTGTGGACAGCGCACCTCAATACAATTACACGGATGAGGCCCTGGGTACGAAGTTGATGTAACCACTACTCATAGTGAACAAGATAAGGTCCTGGGTACGAAGTTCATGAATCATACTATAATAAAAACATCAAGAAAATGATGATAGTTTAAAAATAGGATTTTACAAATATCAATCTCGTTCCCAAGATCTCTGTGGTTAAAAAGTGTTAAAGTCAGAAAGCACGAGAACGAGATTGCTATTTCACATAAATATATATATCTAGGTAAACATAAAATATTTCCCAATCATTTGCTAAGAAGATCTGTGAAGGAGGGTGATGTGTCAATGAACTTGTTATTTGTAGATTTAGAGACTTTTATACTCAATCGATTTCATTTTTAAAAACTTATGGCTTTCTTAGGGATTCTCCAAAATTCGCTCCTAGGGGCAGAGTACTGAATCAACGATCATGCAATTGATTGGTTTCTTCGTATCGAAGAAACCAATTAATTGCAAGCTCGTCGACTTTACACTTTATGCATTTCTTACGTAATAGGAATATTCAGCAAGTCAAATGTTTTGGTCACGTTACACTATCTAATTAAGTACTTTACCGAATGAAGTGTTACACAAGTGACCGGGAATAAGCGGATGGTATTCTAACTGCTAAATTAACAACAAATCTGTATCCCAGTACGCAAAAAAACTTGTTCAAAGTCAGCAGTAAAAGCGCTTGAACAACGTTGAATGACATTGTTCTAGCGTGTTTACTGTAGACTTTGAACAAGTTTTGGCTGACTGGAGACTAGGATCTATCAATAGATCCAAATAGTATCTGTGAAGAAGAGTGCATAGAAAATATAACAACCTTCATCACAGATACTAAGGATGTTTATTCTCTGATGTCTATTGGTTTTCATGTTACAAATTGATTAGAAGATTGGCGAATTAATGATCTCTTCCACATATACAGTAACAATGATCTTCTCCCTAGATTTACGAGATTTTCGTTTATGTAATTCTTTTCGCTTTGGTAATTGTTTAGTGTTATTAATTTAATTTTCATTATCCTCTTTGTTCCTCTGTGACTAAAAGCAATCCATCAACCGAACTCAAGGTTTGATAATCCTGTAACTATGCAAATCTGAAAATAAATCTACCGGACATCACCTGCCGAACAGTGTTTTCTCGAAAAACACATCTCCACAGGACTTGTTCGGCAGTTATATTCAGGTTTGCGATGTGACAAATTGAATATCATCTAATTTTGTAATTCATCAACGAATCCGCGTATTCGTCGACCTGAATTATGATGTCATCATTTAATCTTGAACATGTGGCGTCACATTTTGTTCTAAACCATCGAGACCTGACCATGATCATCTAGTAAAAAGTAGAGAATGGGATAACTAGAGGAGTGAAAAAGTAGAGGATAGAATAAATGGAGGGGTGTTGAGCACTCTAATCAGCTAATCTGTAAAACCTGATTTCCAAATATTGTCGCATTATTAAATTAACTACTTTGAAACTTTAAAAACTTTTGAAAAACCATATAATACTATTTCCATTCATTATCCACAAAGCAAGCTTTAAACACAACTAATACATTGGTCGCACTTACCATCATCAAAGTGAGATGGATCGATATATTCATGTTCAGGGTAGTGATTATAACTGCGAGAACCTGGAACGAAAACATCATAACAAAATTATAACGTGGCTTTCTAAGGGACCGTCTCAAAAAAAATCTACAGAGAGTAGTCAACGATCTTGCAATAAATTGGTTTCTTCGTACCGATCACGATTACCGATGCACAGATCGTGGCTTTCTAATGATATAATACCCTACCCAGTAGACAAAAACCTGTTCAAAGTCTGCAACAAAGACGCTAGAATAATGTCGAACGACGGTGTTTTCGCGTCTATACTGCGGAATTTGAACATGTTTTTTCCACTGAGTAAAGACCGGATAACAGACTATAGATCTATTCACAAATACACGAAAACGAAGCGTTGGCTGCTCAAAGTTAAACTTGTTGCAATGCAATAACAGGGACTGCACGAAATAAAGCTATTGCATTGCAACAAGTTTCTACTTTGAGCAACCAACGCCTCGTTTTCATGTATTTGTAGATAGGTCTATCGTCACCTAATTTTATTTTTCTTCGGATTTTTGGCCAATCGAGTCATATCTAATTGTCACGTGATCTTCTATCGTTATATAACCCAAACCATGTAAGTCAGGACTTATGTTAGGGATGTTACGGTATAAGTAACCTTTTACAATATAAACCACAATTATTAGTGGTGCTTGTTATTAAATTAATAAAAACAAAATGGTACCTGTAGAAGTGACAGATTTTAACGAACCATTTCGTGACGATATATTACTAGAAGAATCTAAATAACAAGCAGATGAATAAATGTATACATTACAGAACCTGAATATTACTTACAATACATTACAATCATTTGTGGCTACAGTATCTTCAACAAAAACGTATACACAGTGCATATGTCGACTGCATAAATTGTCAACATATACTTCATATGGAGGAGGGATGGTTGGTTTCAGACAAAAAAATGCTCAAAAATCATCCTCCACAATGATTATTTGTTCGTATTAAAAGCATTATGTTAATCCGGATCAGTATTGGGATTAATCGGATTAGTATTTAAGACTATCGGATTATTTAAAAGCTTGAAAAATTAGTTGATACCTGAATATAAGAATGGCCTATGTGCTTGTTCTTCGGCTAAAGATAAGTTAGTAGATGTGGTTAAAAGCACTGCGGAGGAGAATATTTTTGCGAACAAACTCCGAATTGATTCGTGCATTCATTATGAAGACAGGGTGAGAAACCGATAAGCCTACGATAAAGACCTTCGCTTATTTAACTCGATCTACATACTCGCCTAGTATGAGCCTTGCCCCTCTCTCTTTTTCTATAGGCCAGTAAAAACATAATCAAAAAATTAAGCCAATCAGCTTCTTCGATTTTATTCGTTTCAAGATTAGTGTGCATGCGCTGTAAATATCATTATTTTTAAATAATTTTTCGCAAAAACCAAGACATGATTTTTAAATGACACCTCGTAGGAATGAGTAACGATGGAGAACATTCACTACAAATTCTTAATTTTAATGAATTTGTAATGAATGTTCTCCATAAACTGAAGTTTATTAAAATTACTATAAAGAAGACATTCCATTGGTAGAAGTTGACATCAACATCACCTGTGCGACGTCAAGTTCTACCCAATGGAATGCCTTCTTTTGACTTTCGCACCAAATCTTTTGCGACTCGGTGCCATAAAAATGAATGTGAATTTCAAACTAACTTGAACTTGAAGTAGACATAGGTAATCTCTTTCTTGCTGCTGAAAATGCTTCCTGTTGTTTCTGTTCATCTACAGCAGCTACAAAAATAAGTGTGTCAAATCAATGAAAGTAAATTTGATTGGTTGAAACCACAATGAGCGTGGATTTAATTGGTTGAAATCAAAGAATCATCATCCAATCTTTCTATGTAATATTTTGATTATTGAAAAGAAAAAACTTGAATGCTTCAAACAATCCAGAGGATTTAAAAACTTGTTCAAAGTTCGCAGTAGGGACTCTAGAACAACGCGGAACGACGATGTTCCAGCGTCTTTACTGCAAACTTTGAACAAGTTTTTTTGTTTTTGTCCACAGGAAATGCCTGTTGTAGTTTTAAGCAGTGTGAAAGATTACCGCATACTGCCCAGATTTATCACAATGAGCGGGGATTTGATTGGCCAGATGGAAATAAGCAATCCAAGTTATCCAACGCTTTTTCCCGTCGTAAGGGGTATCCAAAAGTGGTTCAAAATGCTAATAGGTCAACGAGCTTGCATTTGATTGGTTTCTTCGGTACAAAGTAAACAATCAATTGCAAGATCGTTGACTTTTCTTCACAGTTATCTTACCAATTGGCGCTCTTGTAGGTGGTGGTGTTGAAGATGACGATGACATTCGATCAGCTGAAATAAAACGAACATAATAGTAGCTCAGGAGAAAGGTGTTACGTCAACGATCTTGCAATTGATTGGTCTCTTTGTTGCGAAAACCCAATCAAATTGCAAGATCTCAGTTTTTACTGTTTACTGGTAATCCCGAATCATTTCTTGAAGTTAAAAAGTATAAATTGAATTTCTTCTCATTACGAATGAACTAATAACAATCAAGTTCAACTAAGCAGTATATGCAGGGAAGATTGTTTAAACAACAGCAATGAAATTGAGTTGTTTTCTCGTGGTAAATAAATGAGTGCTTTTCTCGTGGTAAATAAATGAGTGGTCTTCTCGTGGTAAATAAATGAGTGCTTTTCTCGTGGTAAATAAACCAATCACAGTAGTCAAAATCGCATGTCATTAGAGTGGTGCAAGTTTAATTTGATTTACTTATGGCGTGTCGTCCTGGACCAAAATACTGGCGAGGTGTGTATGTCAAACATGCGTGGTGTGTATGCTAACGCATGCGTCGTGTATGTCAAACATGCGTCGTGTGTATACCAATGTATGCGTCGTGTATGTCAAACATGGGGAGTGTGTGTATATAGAAACTTGATTTGTGTGTATGCCAATTATACGTGTTGTGTACACCTCAGAATTTACCCGTATGTACGTCAGAATTATGTGTGTGCAATGCAATAAAAAAAAACAAAAAAAAACAAAAAAAAACAAAACAAAAATCAAACGTTACAATTTCATAAACATTGATCTTTAGAAACAAAATATGTCTCATAAAAAATCAATCGGATAGACATACAAACATACAGTGGCAAGCATATAACGGTTGAAATAAGAGCAAATAAACCGTGTGGAGGAGTGGTTTTTGAGCAAAGCTTCTGGCTATAAAGCCTGGAGCTATTCTTTAAACTCCCTCCTCCGCAGTGATTATTTACTCTTATCTCGACCACTGACGTCATCAAAAAACCAACCCATATTAGGGTTAGTGATAAGATCAAGTTATCAAGAACAGTTTATAATATTGGTTGTTGATTGGTTTCTAGTAATAAATAAACCAATCAATTTGTTGCTAATACATTTTTTACAGGTATACTTACAATCTCTTGACAGTGAACTAATTGAAGCACTTGATATTTTAGTAGCTAGTTTTTCTTCTTTACGATTCTTATCGGCCGGTGATGGTAAGGGTGATTGTGGTTTCCTCTTTGCTGTATTCACTGGTGCTAAAGAAATAAAAACACATGCTGGCTACACTTACTTGAAAAGAGGCCTTTGTCATACTGTTTGTACTGGTCATTTTCTTAAATTTTCTTAAATTCTTAAAATAAGGTGATTGGTCACACTCACTTGAAATGACGTGACTAGTCACACTTAGTTGTCACAGGTGGTTGGCCACACCTACTTGAAATTAGGTCACTTACTCGCCATAGGTGACTGGTCATACTTACTTACCACAGTTCACTGGTCTCATACTTGAAATGAGGTGATTTGTCACACTTACTTGAAATTTGTATTTTAAAATAATTCTACAGGCCCCAAAATATTTATTTTGAAATAAACGCCCCAGAAAAATAAAAAAAGTTTAATAGAAGAAATACAGGATTGGTTAAACATTTTCGATATGGGAAGAGTAGTGGTCATACTTACTAGACACAGATGCAGGTGGTTCACAATTATATGATAATTCTTGTAATTCTTTTTCATTATAAGAACGTAATGCTAATTTTTCAAGATATTGACGAATGCGACGACTTGTTTGAAACTAAAAAACAAAACAATCCCCTGGTGTAAACATACCGTAAATGATCGCTTAAACGCCCATGTCCAATAAACGCCCCCGCAAAATCTAAAGTATAAACGCCCTGTCGTATAAACGCCCCCCGAAATTGTTGATTTTTTAAATGTTTGGATACGCATGGAACAAATAAATTATAACAAAGCTTATTTGATGAACGATAACGAAGACGTAGATATTATAAATATATATAATGCTAATTAACTTCTTTGAAAAATTATACAAAGAAAAACAACGTCTACAAATATTTTTTTTGATTTTTTTATAAACGCCCCTGTCAATTAAACGCCCCTGTCGAATAAACGCCCCTCAAAATGTTGATTTTTTTAGTAAACGCCTCAGGCATTTACTCGATGATTTCCAGTATTTACATTAAAACCAATAGTATTTTAAAATATTTCAGGGAGTTACTCAAGAATATCTTGTTTATTTAAAAAGAGGTTCAAAAATATAATAATATAGGGAGAACACCACTGATAAAAGATAAACCAGTGTGAAATATTATGAAATTATAACATTCACTTGATTGATTGGTGAGATGTTATAAAATAGCAACTACTTCATTGGTTCTTTGAACGAATAAAACCAATCAACGTAAGTGTACCTCTTCAAATGCTTTCTTTGGATTTGACATAGCAATGCTGCCACGTCCACTTCTTCTGTTACTCGGTGCACCAGACATTATACTAACTACAGAGAGTGCAACATTTGATGTGTCGCTTTGATTTTCTTGCAATGCGTCCATTTTATGTGGATCCTAAACACAAATAATTTAGGGTAAACGAAACAAAGAAACTAAAGTAAACAAGGCAAAGAAGGAAAATAATCAAAAACAAAAAACAAGCAATGTTTGTTATTAATCAATCATTGTAATTTTGCCCTGGAATCTCAATAACAAGATCCACACTTTCTTCTTTTTTACGCTCAATCACAACAAGTCCGCATTTGACGAAGATGATGATGACGATTAATGGCTACCTTACTTCAGAAATGTTAATTTTTCCATAGCCGCGGTTAGATACTCAATTCTCCATGATAAATTTTGCAAAATTACAAAAAAAAAATTCAGTTCGTAATAATAAATCCTTTCACCCACCCTTAATGCAAAGAACAAATAATCACTGTGGAAGAGTCCGCATCCGATGTGAATTCTGAGGGCTGGCCATGTATGTATTTTCAATGAAGAGTAACGAGAAACAAATTCACCAAGATCATACCCCAGTGGGCAAAAACTTGTTCAAAGTCCGCAGTAAAAACGCTAGAACAACGTTTTCAACGTTGTACTAGCGTCTTTACTGCGGACATTGAACAAGTTTTTAACTCATCACTCATTTTAATATATATTTCAAACTTACATATCCAATAGCGCAGAATTTACACACTTTTCGAACTTCACGAGCTAGTAGCCTTAATTTTTCAAAGTTTACCTAAGGAAAACAATAGAGAATTTTACAATACAACAATGCGATTGTCTGATCAAATTGGCAATGTTTGAAAGGTTTAGTTATAACGGCTGGACATCAACTATGGGAGTGTGTTTTGAGTAGAGTTTTTAATCGCAAAGCTAAAATCTTTACTTAAAAACACTCCTCCACAGGTAATGCCCTTCAGTTCTTTTCAAGCTTGTTGATAAAAAATCTCAAACCACAAAGATCCATATGTCAATCACCAATGCTCGAGATAAGAGCAAATAATGTAGGGGAGAGATTTTTGAGAATAGCTTTGGCAACAAAGCCTGAAACAATGCTCAAAAATCCATCCCCAATAGAGATTTTTGCTATTTGCACTAGCCACCTGACCCAGTGGGCAAAAATCTGTTCAAAATCCACAGTAAAGACTATATAACAATGTTTTCAACGTGTTTATCTGTACCAAGCCAATGATCTTGTAATAGCTTGATTTCTCGGTACAAATGAAACCAATGCATTGCAAGTTCGTTAACAAAATACTCTTCATCGTTTACATTTTAAGACTTACCAAGCCATCTACATAAGTGTCATTCCCTTCATGTGCAAATGTAATATCTTTTTTTACAATTGGAAACCAAGGAATCTAAATGACAATATATCAAAGTAGTGTTTATGTATTCAATCAGCGATTTTGTATTTGGATTGGCATCCACTAAAGGAGTTAACCAATGAATTGCAAATGGTTGAAATAACACACTTGTTCATAGTTATATCGTAGTCAAATTGAATTTAACGCATGGTTTACAACAAAGCAACACATAACACTTTTTTTACACAATCAGGGTTACCGAAAATATGTTCGTTAGAGAGGTAATATGAAGAAGGCTCTTGGGGGTGGAGGGGGTGGGCTAAAATGAGAAAATATGGTAATCATACTATGCCAGTGAATATTAGGGAAGGGTGATCATATTTATTGGTTGGGGTATGGTGCTAAACTGAGTAGGGTCGGGGGCATTAATATGGTAATCATACCAATGAATACTAGGGAGGGGTGATTATATTTATTAAATGGGGTAGGGTGCTAAACCGAGTAGGGTCAGGGGCATTAATATGGTAATCATACCAATGAATACTAAGGAGGGGTGATTATATTTATTGGATGGGGTAGGGTGCTCAATCGAGTAGGGTCGGAGACATTATGGTATATCATACCAGTGGTGGATAGCATCTTTCTCCAGTAAACATGTTTCTATATTTATACATATTACGTGATGGATCCATTAATGCTTGTAAGGACTACAAAAAATAAAAACAACTTAAATATTTTCCAGTGGGCAAAAACTTGTTCAAAGTCCGCAGTAAAGAAGCTAGAACAACGTTGAACGTCATTGTTCTAACAACTTTACTGCGTACTTTGAACAAGTTTTTACTAATTGGGTACAAGTTAAAATAATAGTGAGTAAAAACATTTTGATGTTGATTGACATTTTCACAGGGAGTATACAGATAAAAAACTAAAATTAATATAAGAACAAATAATCACTGTGGAGGAGTGATCTTTGAACATATTTTTAGGCTATCCCTCCTCCACGATAATTATTTGTTGTTATTTTAAGCACTGAATACTTATATATTTCTCAGTGTACAAAAACATGTTCAAAGTCTGGAGTAGAGTGGCTAGAACAACAGGAATTTTAGCCTACTATGTTGAAAATGTTGTTCTTACAACATGCTTGATATACAATATTGCAGACATTACATTACAATTATTGCTGGATGAACATTGCAATTTTAAAACTGCTCCACCTTGCAAAGAAAAATGAAAATAAACAAAACATTTACCTCAAATAATTTTTCATATTTTTGTGGTACTTTTTCCCATGTGCTTTTTAATCGTGAAACGGAACTGTTTGCAAGACCACTAAATAACAAAAGAAAGTCTCAAAATAATTGCCTAACAACATCTGTGGAGGAGTGTTTCGACTTTGAGTACACTAAAAAACATTCATTCACAGGTAATGTCAGGCAGATATTTTCTGTCTTATGAAAGCCAAATACTAAAACCAAAAAACTGGTTAAATCCACTCATTCAACGGTTCGCAAATGCACCAAATTCTAGCCAAATTACTAAGCCTTGAGCCCATCCAAATCTGGTTAAATGCATCCAAACCTACCTAAAGTTATCAAAACATAACAAATCCTAGCCAAATTAGTAAACCTTGAACCCACTCAGCCTAAATTATGCAAACCCACCTAAATTGCTATTACAGGCATTTCACCCCCATCCCCAACCTAAATCTAAATCACAAAACCTTGATCCTACACGAATGCTCACTTAAGTTATTAAATAAATGTCTTGAAGAATGACACGTAGCTTTCTATTACACTACAGATAGTAACAAAACAATGAGCTTTCTGTTAAAAATCACTTAATACAAGCATAAACAATGGAGAAACAATGTAGCTGTCTCATATAACACAGAAGAAGAAGATTAAGTCAATGAGCTTGCAATTAATTGGTTTCTTTGGTACAAAGAAACCAATCAATTGCAAGATTGTTGATTCAGCACTCTTCCCCCTTAGAACGAATTTTGGAGATGGTTCCTTACCTTACAATGGCATACATTGAGTTATAATTCTTAAAATCTTTACAGTATTCTAAAGTGGAATAATAATTCTGTTAATCTTCAAAATAATACACAAACATTAAAATTTGTATTTCACTAAATTCTGCAAAAGAAAATAAAGTTTTAGGCATGTGTGGTATCTGTATGCTGTGAGATATTCACATTTTTAAAATCCGCTTGGAACTATAATACAAATTCCCCACATCTGCCAAATAAAGTTAAAGAAATTGGAGTAAATAGTACTGGAGAGTAATCATTTTTATGCTTCTTCATGAAAAATAAAATCAACCAAATGATACCAAATGATATTTGAATCCTAAGGTGGATTTACACTAGGCAAAAAAGTTCTCTTGAAAGAAAAAAGATGACATTCCATTGGTAGAAATTGACATCACATGCCTCACTTCATTGGAAGGGAAGGCGTAAAAGTATAGCCAAATATTATCAAAAAGTACTCCAACCTCACTTTACCTATATATTGTTTACCAATTATTTATTTTTCGGATTCAAACCTCTTTCCCCTGGAAGCTCCTTCTCCCGCAACATCTAGACCCAGTTGCGAGAAGTTATATGAAAAAATAATGAATAAATCTTACTTGCAACCTTTATAAAATACTTTAATAATTTTACTCGCTTAGCCATATTTACTTCAGAGACTAATTCACTAATAACCCAAAACATCTCTGTATTTGTTGTCTAGAAGAGAAAACAGTAGAAAGTGCTTAACAGAAACAACAATAACAACAACAGTGCACGAGAAACAGCAGTATAATATAGTACAGCAGATTGGCTGGATTTCATCAATGAAATTTTATACTTTAATAAATCATACTAGAAAATAGACAATATAACCATAAAAAACCAAAAACCATGGAAAGTGTACCAAACATAAAAAAACCCATTTAAACTGTGGTGGGTTTGATCTACTTGTTCAACACAACACAGATTTTTGAAACACACTTACTTGTTCAACACATCGTAAATTTTTAGATTTCCTTTCATTTTTCTTTTCAAATAAATTATAAATGTATTCACGTGCATCAACATTACGGAATAAATCAAAATCCTAAAAATAAACACAAAAACATAATATGGTGAAGAGCCAATGCAACAGATATAAAAGATCTTCTTCACAAATGCTACATCATGGATCGGAATGTTCTGGGCATAATTACACTACAAAAAGTTTCAGTTACTAAGTTTGTCATAATGATCACAATACACTGAAAAAAAGATGGTATAAGAAGAAGTGGTGAGAAGGTCAGAATTTCGAACTAAGGCTGCAGGTTGATTTCAGATTTGTTAAAGTTGGTTAAAAATAATTAGAAACATTTCCATTCGAACAAAAATCACTCTTCTACGGTGATTATTTGTTGTTATTTCAAACACTGAAGCCTACAATACTAAGTTTAAGCAATTCTTTCCCTTCATTAAATTGACTTACTGTCAGCCATTATTAAATAATCTCAGAAAGTGAAAGTTCTCCTAGCAGATTTAACAAGCTTCCAGAAGTGCTTTAAGGAACACAAGGTAGGGACATACTATTCAAGGAACATATTGTAGGGACATACTAGACCAAAGCTTTCAAATACTAGCATACAGTAGTTTAGAATATAAAATAAACAATATGGAGGATTTTTGAGCAAAGCTCCTTCAGAGTGATTTTTGAACTCTTCGAACTCTGGCATTAAAACTAGAAACTGAACATAGAAATTTTTAAAGGAGGGATTATAACAAATGTTTGAAATAAGAGCATGGTGGAGGTGGGATTCTTGAGCATTGCTTGAGACTACTAAGCCTGAAGCAGTACTCAAAAATCACTCCTCCACAGTGATTATTTGCTCTTATTTCACACACTGTTATAAGAAATATCTTACACGCCTTTAAATAACTGCTGGACGTGACCTGTGGAGAAGGAGTGCATTTTGAGCATAGTTTTCAGTTGGAAACTATACTAAAAATACACTCCTCCACAGGTGATGTTTCATACCTGTAATGTTAATTCTTTTGCGATTTCTAATGGTGATAATTGAAGTATGGTGAGATTTGCTTCTCTTGCAATCTCCTATAAAACACATCATTATATAATCAATATAAGAGCAGCTCTCAAAGTGAACATAAGCATTTAAGTATCTTCAAAATTCGTTTTAAAAAAGCAGATATTTTGGCAGCTGTATGGTAGTCAAATTCAATAAACTTGGAAAAATTAATCCATGATGAAGAGTGGTAAGTCAACAAGCTTGCAATTGGTTGGTTTTTTCGATACGAAATCAATTGCAAATCGTTGATTCAGCACTTTCCATGTTAAAACGATTTTAGACTTTTTTCCTAGAATGTCATAACCAAATTTCAGGATGGTACTACACCTTTTCTTACCGTTGTAACAAAAACGCAATTTGGACCCTTTTTACCCGAAACTTGGGACCAAGTGGACAGAATTGAAACTTTTTTGGCGAGTCCTTCTAAAAATCACCTTGCAAGAAAAGTGGGACGCCTGTCCAAACTCCTAATTACCCTTGAAATAAATGCCGGTCGTCACTGTGGAGGAGAGATTTTTCAGAATATTTTCAGCCAATTTGGCAGATAAATATTCTGAAAAAATCTCTCCTCCACAGTGATGACCGGCAGTTCTTTCAAACTGTGTAATTGGCTTCATCACAGCAAAGAAAATCGACGTGTTTATTTATCCATTGAATTATGTTTAAATTAAGTATTTTTAATTAACTAATTAAAAGAAATTAAAAGAAATTAAAGATGAAATTATAACTGTTTATATAACACATAATTGTTCTTCGTCAGAAGCCCTGTGCAATTCTCTTGATGTCACACCAGAAGTCTCAGCACTTTGGTCTACTATCTATTGTTCCACGGAGAATAAGTTTCTCATGATATTTATGGCTATGATTTCCAAAAAATTTACCGTATTTCCTCAATCAAATGCTGCAGTACTTTTTTCGAAGCTAAAAAAAGTGTGATCTTTTTTGGAGGATGGTGTTTAATAATAATTTATAATTTTATTTAATAATTTAATTTAACCATGTTTGAAAATTGCAATGTTATGAGCACAGTTTTCAGCAACCTTTTTTTAATTTCAACATTTCATATTCAACCAAATAATTCTTGCTTGAAATGATTGTGAAGTTAGTGCAGAATTCCATTATTCTCGATCTCCATCTCATGGGTAAACTTTTCTAATAAATGCAGCTCTGGCATAAAATAAGGTTCTAATTGGAGGACAGCATTTATTAGAGGGTAGCTTTTGATGAAGGAAATAAAAAAAACAATAAAAAAACTCAATCTATGTTTATTGCTTTTAGGGTGTTATTTCCAGAGGGTAAAAAAATTGTAATATTATGTGAACATAATAAAAGAATTAGATAATTGTTTTGAAATGAACACCCTCCTACACAGTTACTATTAAAGGAGAACGAACGTCAAAATAAAAAATCCCGTTATTTGCTTCTAACTCGTATCTCTATTTATACTTTAAGTATACCAACTTGAATAACCAACTAAAAAGTTCATTTCATACGTTTTTTTACTGTTTTTGTGACCATAAATAAACTTACGATCGACGCCATATGCAATTTCTAAACGAAAGTATT